>QKWP01000070.1:9426-19937 GCA_003550325.1 Gigaspora rosea
AAAAAAAAAAAAAAAAAAAAAAAAAAAAAAAAAAAAAAAAAAATTATATTAACATTGTTCGAAGTCATATTTTTTGCTATATACGCTATAAATATAAACCGTTCATAGTAACGATCGTTTATCAAATTGCCAGACACGTACGAACGTGTCCAAATGATAACATTTGGCTATAATGTTCTTGAAACCTGAATTGGCTTTAGGGTAGATGTAATAGACCCTGGAAAATTCAATTGATAATTTATATTGCGTTCATTTATATAAACGAAAAAAAACGAAAAATAAAAATAAATAAATAAATAACTTTTACCAATTTGAGAATCGTACGTTTGGGACCCCGCATATTGGGTCAGGTACTTTAGATTTTCGAATTCAGGGCTGAGAATCGGAATATCCAAGGTACCGATAATTTAAATTTAGTATTCTAGAGAGTTCATTGTAGATTTATGCCTGTAACTTGTCTTGGTACTACAACACTCGCATTGTTTAATTTTTTTGCGTTTTTATTGTATCTTTAAATGTTTAGAAGTTTACTAGTCAAAATCCAACAAAAGAATATAAAATATTTATGGTGGTCAAAGCAGTGAATCTTCAAAACCTTATTATGCCACCCGGAAATTTCCGGATAGATTTTTACTTTTCCGGTCCAAATTTCCGACTGTTGAGGTGCAAATTGCATTCCCCATGGGAAACAATACCGCTTATTCATGTATCAAAGACTTTGGCCTTTGTTTAATTATGCGTGCAAATCAGTGGATACAATGAGAATTCGCACACTATTTAATCTATATTATTTTAGGGCTCCATCCAAAATTCTAATGCCATTGTGAATATGCGCGTCCCCACAGGAATAGCATATTTATACATAAAAAAATTTTTTTCGCAAAAAAAATTTTTTTGGAAATTTTTTGAGGACAATGCGAAGTAATCATAATCCTTAATGTGATATCCATTGTGTACAGCTCGTTTTATAAATGAATATTTAAATTCTTCAAAATTCTTTGTTATCTTACATCTACGCAAAGTTATCAATTAAGATCACATATTATCAGCATTATCGGACGCCAGCTCTAAGAATTACAGAATTACATTAGGTTTCGTGCAATTCTTAGGCAAGAAATTTTTGAGGGTACTTGAATTACCCCGAAATTTCCTTACGTAATGGATCTATGTGATAAGGTATAATTGAACACAAAAAATAATAAAATCTTGCTCCACAGACAATAACAAACTAGGAATAAATTCTTTTGAACAAAGTAGTTTGGATCCTATGCATTGAATTGATAATGACTCCAGAAATATTGCATGTTAATATAATAATTTACATTATATACATATATTTATTATAATAAATGCTATATACTTTAGAATAGACTAGTATTTTCACAGACCATACTGCATCGAAAATCTTTATAAATAGTAACCAGGAGCAGTGAAATGGCGATCCATTATTTCAGGATCCGCAAAAAATGGTCCTTCGTATTCACTTTTCATTCTTTTTTCATTTAGACAAAAATTTTCGGTATGAAATTTTTAATTATTTATTGTCAAAATTTGTGTTAACATGTATCATTATTCATTAAAGTTATTTATTCTCTTTTAGCAAACTCTATTGACTCACCAGTGAATATTAGCAAGGGATTTACTAAAATATTCATCATATTATATCGTTTGGAAACTATGTAACCGTTATTCCTCCCTTGCTTCAACTGGCCATTTTAGCGTCCTATTTCGTTTTTGTTTCTTGGTTCAACTATATCCTGTTTTTGCTTCCATTCAGGAACATAGGTTGGCTTGCACTCTTTTCTACGCCCAAAATAAATATCTCATGAAATTACATAATCCAAGTTTTTTTTTTTAATTTATACTTTACAGGGCCAAGTGAATGTATGTATCACGTGATGCATAACAAACAGTGAGTATTGCATTTAAATATATATTTTGATTAATAAGCTCATTCTTACCATATTATCTAATCTTAAAACTTAAATGCATTTCCGCTGTTTTCCGATAAATCAAAAGACGATCGATCGTTTATCCCTTTACTTTTTTTTCTAAAGAAATTTTTTTTCATACAGAATAACTAAGCTTAGTATATTTTCGCGTTTTTTTTTTATTATTCGATTTTTATTATTTTTTTTTTTTCCTTATGATCTCGGGTATTTATTTTCTTTTTAAAATTTAAAAAAATTCGTTGACAAACTGTATTTGTTAGTTGTAATTCGCAGTTAAACAACCCCTTTTATATGCCACACTTTTACCTTCATACGCGCAGAGAGACAATTGTTTATTTATTGTTTTTCGGTTTTTTTTTTTCCTTCGATTTAACAAGAATAAATTATGTAAACCAGCGATTGATTATCTTTCGTTTTGGTTTAAGTGCCCCCTGCCAAACTTTTCTTTTTTCGTATTGAGTGTCCTTAATGACAATTCATACTGATCGGGTTTTGCTGCTATTCATCTCCCCGAGATGCCACTACTATTAATACTAGTTTACTCTCTCAAAAATCGCCTTACAAGGTTGATAAATACCTTGGTTTACCAACTTTCTTGGTAATTTACCTATGAATTATCGTTACCTATAAATTAATGCCTATATATATCAGATATATATATCATATATCGATATATATCTGATATACAGTATATATATTTACTATTTCTGCGATTTGATTGGTCAAATTGGCTCATGTCCTTGCAATTTTTAATTTTCTTAATATATATAATAATATATAATATACATATATAGGTAATAGTTATATCCTGGACTGTTGAGTGTAAACGGAATGAAATTCCGCTTATGCACATAGTGCCCAAGTTACCGAGCTTTAGGTAAATTACCTGGTAAAACATCAAATCACTGCAAATATTTAACAATTATTTTTTTGTCAAATATAATTATTATATGATTTTTTAATTTATACATAAAACAATTTAAATAAACTAAATATATGCTGTAAATTAATGAAATTAATTAAGAGATGCTATTCTTTAATTGAGTTTGCTGGTGCAGCCTTTCAAAGTTCGGTTAACGACTGACGTCACTGCTGCAACATATAGTAATTATTCTCAATGTTGCCAGGTAATCCGAATCTCTTATCGGTTAGTATCATTGAAAATTATATGCTTTTAAACAATCTAATCAAGAACTTAACCCCTATATATTCGTTAATTAAAATAAAATATATCGCGGCAATGACAATGATCACACCCCGAACTTCGGGGCCGTCCTAGCAACTTTATTTTAAAGGCTATTTTTAAGCAAATTTGCTTGAGATTTGTTATATGTTTAGTTTTTTTTTTTTTGATGATATCTAATGTGAAAACGGAATATAAGTGGATTCGGGATTTTTATATATAACCACCATTTTATGGTTGATTTATCATATGTACACCTAACCCTAACCCTAATTTAACTAGAAAATTTAAAATCTACTTAAATCCCAATAAAATAGCTAACTTTAGATTATTTAAATATATATATATATAGATAGTTAATAATTTAAAAATTAAAAAATTAAAAAATATATATTTTTTTTAAAAAGGTTTATTATTTTGTAAGATATACTATCAGCTATAATATATTTAAAAAATTTAGTATAAAATAAAATTTTAACAAATCTATAGAAATCAACATTCTGGTTAATTTACCAACCTGGTTGCTAGAGTCATACTAAAAAAAAAAGAATCTACACTATAGAAGTAGGTACCAAAAAAAAAAAAGACTAAAATGGTACCTGATACTAAAATAGTTGATCTATTTAGACTAAATAGTTTGAAAGTTTGGGATATATTAGTATAAAGATCAGAGAAAAGTAGAGTTAGATACTGGAGTCAAAATGAACCTTACAAAGACAAAAGTAGATAATAGTAGTAGTTTCAAAAGCACTTTAGACTAGTTGATACTATACCACAAGTATAGATGAATATTTGTGTAAAACAAGTACTATCAAGTTTTCCATTAAAGATAAGCTGGACATTACTTTTAGAAATAAGGATAGAGCCCTAAAAAAGTATAAAAAATAGATTCAGAAGATCAAAACTAACTGTATATTTACTACTGATATCCTATTAACTAGGGCTTCTCAAACTCAAATTAAATCAAATATTAGATATAATTGAATTTGATCAAATCAAATAAGCCTTAATTTGAATTTGATTTGAATTAAAATTTGTATTTAAATTTAATTTGATTTGAAATATTTTTAAATCAAATCAAATATTTTAATTATTTGATCAAATCAAATCAAATATTTATCAATTTAAATTTGATTTGATTTGAAAATTTTGTATTTAAATTTGATTTGAAATTAAATATTAGATCAAATCAAATCAAACAAAATTGCAGAACCCTACTAGTAATACTAGTGAAATTAGTTAGTTGTACAAAAAATCAAAGAGTTTAAATAAACAATTTTCTAAGATATGACTTTTAGTATAGACTTTTGAGTAAACTATTTAAATAGACAATCAAAAGTTGTACATATAACTAGTAGTACTTTTATTTATATAAAGCTTCTAAAAATTAACTAATAAAATTCTAGTTTTTAAAACAGGTACTTTAAAACTAAACAAAAAAATTTTCAGTCTTAGCTTATATTAGTACTACACTGGCCATTATATATTTTGCATCACCTGATAAAAAATTTTCAAATTCATATATCACCCCAAAGTTGAGTTATTTCGTGATAAATTTTTTTTTTATTTAAATTATCAATATCAAGAGTGATCATCATGGAAATTATATCGCAGTTGAATCACATGATCATGCACTACCTCATGATTTGTCCGTAAATCCCGATGCAAAACATGTGATCGTCCTAATAAAAATTAAATA
Source organism: Gigaspora rosea (assembly GCA_003550325.1). Taxonomy (NCBI): domain Eukaryota; kingdom Fungi; phylum Glomeromycota; class Glomeromycetes; order Diversisporales; family Gigasporaceae; genus Gigaspora; species Gigaspora rosea. The sequence goes on from QKWP01000070.1 coordinate 14,261, forward strand.
GTAATTTTAACTTTAAGTGAAGATATAATTAGTAGTAACCAAGTAAAGTTTATTTTAAGGACATAGGATTATTCTCTAGGGTTTGGGATTCTAAAATGTTCTTGGGCATCAAATTTGTCTGAGTCCTCATCGAGATGCGCATATTTTTAGGCAAAAAAAAATTATGATATTATTTTTAATAGTAAATTATTATTAAAAATGATATCGCGATTTTTTTTTTGCCTAAAAATGTGCGCATCTCGATGAGGACTCAGCCAAATTTGACACCCAAGAACATTTTAGAATCCCAAACTCCTAGAGAATAATCCCACGTCCTTAAAATAAACTTCACTTGGTTACTACTAATTATATCTTCGCTTAAAGTTAAAATTACTATTAATTTTTATTAGGATGACCACATGTTTTGCATCGGGATTTACAGACAAATCACGAAGTAGTGCATGATCATGTGATTCAACTGCGATATAATTTCCGTGATGATCACTCTTGATATTGATAATTTAAATAAAAAAAAATTCATCAAGAAATAACTCAACTTTGGGATGATATATAAATTTGAAAATTTTTTATCAGATGATACAAAACATATGATGGCCGGTGTATATATTTTGTTTTCTATAAATATATACTCTTTTTAAGTACACATTTTAGAAATTTTTTAATAGTACTAAAGAGTATATTTAGAAAAATCTTTTATATAATTTATTTTTTAATCTGTTTAGCAAACAAGTTTGTTTATTTAATTTTAAAAAATTAAAAATTTTTGATCTTTTTGTATATACAATATACTGTATTTTATAAGTACTAGTATAACATGAAATTAAAACAATAAATTAATTTGTTAGTTTAAGTTTAAAGTAAGAGTTAAATTAGAGTTAGATAGAGTTGTTAAATAGAGTATATTACTCTAAAATAACTTTAGTTGGCTTTAATCCAACTTGAAGTAAATTAAAATTTAATAAACTAAAATAAACCAAAACAATAAACTAGTTTATTAAGCTTTTGGAGTACCATATAGTGCTAAAAATAAGCTACCTTTTTTGGCCAAAAAGTTATACAAAAAAGTAAAATAGCCTATTTTCAAATTGTTGAATTTTTGGAAAAATTGAAAAATATACTAATAAAAAATTATTTAAATAACATCAAATTTTTACTATAAGTGTATTTTGATGTCTTGAACAAGTTTATTTAATAGTACTTTTGAAGTTTATTTAGTAAAATTTGAACTTTTATATATAGCAACTGCTGATAGGTTTTTTAAAAAAAATCAGGAGAGTAGCTTATTTTCAGAAGTTGCTTATTTTTAGCAATATATAGTAATAAAAACTAGTTTATTAAACTAGAGTATTAAACTGATAACTAATTTTTAAGCTGGTTTATTAAACCAGTTTTTTAAACTAATTTATTAAATCAGTTTATTAAGAGTAGAATATATATTATTTATTATATAATTTTTGTAGTACAATAGAATTTTATATATAAAATTAAGGCAATTTCTATTTGGACACTAGGTGTATTAACACTTAGTTACACAAAGCAAATATAAAAGCCAATCAAAATATTGAATTAAATGCACTTTGTAGATCATATGCAAATCATTGTTTGTACAACAAAAATAAAGCAAAAAACAAAAAATTAATAATATCTTGAAATTCTGTCTATAAAATTATCTTTGGGGCTCTAACAAAAAAAATTCCTCATGAAATTTGGGTATGAAAAATGCACTTATCCTATCTCAGGCCTTAACCCTAACCCTAATATTAGTAAAAATTTTATTTATTTCATTGTTTATTTGATAAAAATTATTTTATTTACATGTTACACAAATACCCGTGTTTAATACACTAGGTGTTAAATTAGTTTTTTCCAAATTAAAATATAGAATTAATAAAAGTTTTCAAAACCACAGTTAATCTTTATCAAAATTGGATAATATACAGATTAAACCTTTTATTTATAGTAGTAAAATCTTTGAGAATTATATTATTTTAAAAAAATACTTCTTTATATAGTATAATTTGCTATAATGACTTCAAATTTGCTAGAGTTATACAAAAAAATTATAGTTTAAATATTTTCAAAACAGGTAATTACTTAATCAAAGTTGTGTTTACTAATAAATTGTTATACAAAAAAAATTTGCTATATATATTACCGGTATATGGTATATATAGCCTAGAACCAATATTATATGACCAAGTATGGCCAAATTTATTATACAAATTTTGAATTATATAAAAATTAGCCAATTAAATTTTAGTATAAAAAAATTTTAAAAATTTATATTAGTGACCAAAATTTTAAGATATATTAAATAATTTGGCTAATAACTTTAAACTAAAAAAAAAATTGGTTTCTGTAATAATATAATACAAAGTTTAAATAATTAATTTACAGAATTATTTTTTTGTTATAATATTATTATTATTGGTTAGGGCCATGACATTTATTACATAATATCCATTTACTATAAAGGCTTACCCCCCACCCCCACCTAAGACCAATCAAAATGCCCAATTTTGTTACACAAAAAAATATATTTATCACATATTTTGTTATAATTATGGTTAAATAATTCTTGATTTTGATTGGCTAGTAGTCTAGTTTGTGTAATGTAAGATTTTGTCTGACCCCACCCCTAAAATATTACGTAATAAATGTCATTGTCCTTATAACTATTTTTATTTTACATACATAGTTATTAGAGATCTTATAATATTGGTTTTAGGCTATATGTACTATATAATATATACTTTCCCTTAAACTAGTATAATTCATAATCTATATACCAAACAGTAAAAATTTATAGTAATATTGGAAAAAATTAATTATTGTTTATCAAATTTCTGGAATCTGGTACTGACAAAGCAATAACAAATTTTTTTACTAAACTAACCTTTTTTCTCTACTAAACAAAGGTTGTAAAGCATATTCTTGCAATTCTAATAGTAGTAAAATTATTAAAATTGGACTAGTAAATTACAAAATATTATTAAAAAATAGGTTGTGACTATATAGAGTTTCTATATAAACAATAATATTGTTTACATAGAAATTCTATATGGTTGTGAAAAGTTTTTTAACAATATCTTGTGATCTACTAGTCCAATTTAATAATTTTATTACTATTAGAATTGCAAAATATGCTCTACAACTTTTGTTTAGTAAAGAAGAAAGGTTAGTTTAGTAAAAAAATTTGTTTTTGCTCTAATAGTACTAGATTTCAGAAATTTGATAAACAATAATTGACTTTCCAATTTTTTATATATAGGGGTGAGTCAATAGAAATCTAGCAAATTTTTTTTAGTGACTTTTTTTAAAAGTTTAAATTAAAATAATTTAAAACAGAACGTTAAATCCTGAGTCCTCAAGTCAGCAGGAAAATCAGCTAGTTGCAGTAGCATACAGGCTTGAGATACTTACCCAATATGATAGAAGCAGCTGCATAGCTTGAGATACGAACTCCTGAGAAGTAAGCTAGTAAGGAACTGGGTATACCAATTTGGAAGCAGAAAGCGCATACCTGGAATCACATATACCAAATTGGAAGTAATGATATTAAAAAATATGGGTAAAGTGGTGAACATGTAAATATTAACGGTTGGTTGGGGAAAAGGGATGTCCAAAAACCAGGCTTGCTATACAAATGGGAGTATAGTAGGCTCTAGTAGGTTTAAGTTATGGATAAAATAGTCCAAGTCTCAGTACTTAGTAAATAGAATAATAATTGTAAGCAATATATTGTAATGATTAATATGCACTCAATAAAGTCCAGAGGTATGACCTCATCTTAACATTAAAAAAAAAAAAAAAAAACTTAAAACAAAAACTTGATCAATTTGATAAATTTTTTTAAAATTAATTTTATAAGTTTGAAATTATTTTAAAAAATTTTTATCAAATTTGATTAATTTTTTTTTTTTTTTAAAGTGAGATTGTGCATCAAAGACTTTTTATTAAATATATATTTGTATATATTATATGATACAATGTTATACTATATTAAGTACTACAGACTCAGACATTTTTTAACTATCTGTGACCTAAACCTATCAGAGCTTTCCATATCCTATCTTTTGTATAATCTGGGTTTTTGGACTACTCACTATTTTGTTATTTTGCTACTTACTATATTCCTCACTTTTTTCATATTTCCGATCCTATACTTCCAAGTAGGTGCAGGGGCCTTGCCCAGATGATTATAACCTTATAGTTACTTCCTAAACCTTGGTGTCCTGAAATTGCCTACCAATAGTACTTGTAGTGCTACTACCATCAGGTTTGTATCTCAAGCTATTTCTTAAATACTGCCGTAACTTAGCCCGTATCTCAAGCCACTACCTTCCTCCGTAGTAAGGGCAAAGCTAGGGTTTACTTACTACTCTCAGTAATCTATCATATATTATGATTAATACTTGTTAAGTTATTTTTGTTTAAGTTTTAAAAAATTTTTATTATAAAAAATTTGCTTGATTTCTATTGACTTACTCCCATAAGTAATATAGCTTAAAGCAGTTAGTGAAGTTGTTAAGTTATTCTTTTAAGTAGCAAGTTTAAAGTTCAATACCTATTGCTAACACTTAAAAAATAGACCTGTATTATAGTAACTATTTTCTTGTTAATTAGTTGTGTGTACTATTTATAATTTTAAAATAAAAGCTTTTAGACAAACTTATATACTATTACACAGACAAATCCAAGAAACTAAAAAAATAAAAACCTATTTGACAAGTTTCAAATATAAAGATAGCAAAGATCTTTAATAATACTACAGAATTCTGAAATATATATAGATAGATCAGGCATTAGTTTGCTTATTTTTAGTATTTTTTATATAGATTTTTTTTATTTATAGTAATTTTTTGCTTATTTTTAAGGTTTTTTCTACAAATCTTTTTTTTTAGTAATTTTATAATAAATCTGACATATTTATGTATATTTCAGGGTCCTAGTACTACTAAAAACTAAAATATTAAAAACCAAAGCCAAGAACTAGGTATAATAAGATTTTAAAAAAGAGAATTTACTAATCTGGTTACCAAAATCGTACTAGAAAAAATCTATACTACAGAGGACCCGAAATATATATAGATAGATTAGGTATTAGTTTGCTTATTTTTTGTATTATTTATACAGATCTTTTCTATTTATAGTAATTTTTTGTTTATTTTTAAGACTTTTTTGCAAATCTTTCTATTTTAGTAATTTTATAATTAACCTGACCTATTTATATATATTTCAGGGTTCTTTACAGAATAGGTACCAAAAAAAAAACTATTAGCATCTAATACTAGATGAACTGACCTATTTGAGCTAACTAAATTAAAAGTTTAGAATATATTAGTACAAGAACTAGTAGAATAGTTAAGATATATGCTAGAATTAAAGCAAACCTTACAAGAACAAAAGTAGATAATAATAGAAGAAAGATTATATTTAACTCCAAATATTATCAGGAAATTTTATGTATAGATATTAATCGATATATAACAGTTAATCGTTTTATATCGATTAAAAAATAATGATACATATCGATTAACTAGTTAAAAATCGATATATATCATTTTTATATTAAATCGTTATATATTTACAAATCGATTATAATCGTAATTATTTGAAACGATATATAACGATTAACAGATCTTTGACCCGTCATGAATAAAAAAAAAAAAAAAAA
>QKWP01000070.1:20045-34008 GCA_003550325.1 Gigaspora rosea
TAAAAAAAAAAAAAAAAACAGAGTTCAAAATCTCTTAAGCCCATTTGATCCGTAAGCTACTATAGATCACAAAAATATATTCCACAAAATATATGAAAAAACTTAAAAAAATAAAAAAAAATAAAAAAACTGTTTCGACCTATTTTTACCTCTCTCCCTTTTACCCCTTTTTTCCTTTTATTTCTCTCTCCCTTTTACCCTCTTTTTTTTTTATCTCTCTTTCCCTTTTTCTTTTTTTTTTTTAATATTTCGAATACTTTCGAAATATTTTAGGACAATCTGTAACCTGGATCATATCAAGAACGCGTTTGACTAATATTTTCGAAATGTTTCGATGATTTTTAATGATTGTACTACAAGATCAGATTTTACCACTAGCACTTTGCAAGAAATCCAATGACTTTCCAGCACTTTGCGCAAGCCAACTCAGCCTTTCGACACTTTGCAAGAACACACAACACCTTTCTCTAGCAATTTCGAAAGTTCAAAACGCAAGTTTTTGCAAGTTTTTGCAAGGTTTCGTTTTATTTATTTTTTTGTTTCATATTTTTTGTTTTTGTTTTTATTTTTATTAATTTATTTTATTCTGGTGCTTTGCGAAAACCTTTGACGATTTCTGAATTGCAAAACACGAACTCGAAATAGAGATTTGGGGCTTTGTTATTTTTTTATTTAGTTTGCATACATTTTTGTTTTTTGTTTGTTTTTTTTTCTTTATTTATTTTTTTAATTTTATTTTATTTTATTATATTTATCCTTTACTTCTTTTAGAACTTTGCAAGAAAACGGCTTAACTTTTCCAGCACTTTACAAGAACACCATTTCTAACATCTCTAGCACTTTGCAAGAAGTCACAAATATGGACGAATATAATCGAATATAAGTGAATATGAGCAAAATATAATAGTTTATTTTTTTCAGGTTTGTTTTTTTTGTTATTTTTTCAGTTTGTTTTTTGTTTGTTTTTTTTTACTTATTTTTTTAATTTTATTTTATTTTATTTATTCCTTACTTCTTTTGGACTTTGCAAGAAAACAATCTAACTTTCCGGCACTTTGTAAAAAGTAGCAAATATAAGCGAATATAAGCAATTATGAACGAATATAAGCAAATATGAGCGAATATAAGGAATATAATAGCTTATTTTTTTTGGTTTCATTTTTTTATTTTTTTTTTGTTTCGTTTTTTTTGGATTTATTTTTTTTGGCATTTTTTTTATAATAATACATAATAAAATATATAATATTTTAAAATATCATAATAATAAATAAAAAAAATAAAATTTTATATTAAAAAATTGCGAAAACTTGTGAAAACCTGTAAAACGTTTAAAAATTTGTATAATAATTATTAATTAATATCATATCAGATATATATCGATTATTATTTATATTAGATATATATTGATTACTATCACTATCGATAGTAATCAACAGGAGTGATGAGTATCAATATATATCTTACCAGTTAGTAATCGATATATATCTATATATAAAATTTGCCAATGATAAGCCTTAGTGAATATGTAAGTTACTAAAGTATAGATAAATATCTATAAATGTCGCAGATCATAATTTAAAATGAAATCTATATTTTCTACTAGGACCCCAAAATATACCATATGGGCGGATTTGATTCATATGATGATAGATTGTTACAAGTCACTCTCGTTATAGTGAAGTGATCCGTTCCATTAATAAAAATTTTTANGTTACAAGTCACTCTCGTTATAGTGAAGTGATCCGTTCCATTAATAAAAATTTTTAAAAAATTCATTATATCGAGAGTTTTATTAGTAAATTCACTATATCGAGAGAATTTTATATAAGCTGGCTTTGAGCTTAACTTCACTATATCGAGATTTTAATTAGTCTTCACTATATCGAGAGTTCACTATAACGAGAGTGACTTGTATATTGTATATTAGTAATGTACAATATAACAACTCATCATTATATGAATCAAATCCGCCCATATGCATAGAAGTTGCATAGATAGACCAGGTATTAGTTTGCTTATTTTGGGGTTTTTTATAAGAAAAATTCTATACGCTACTCCAGGTAGGATCTAAGTTTTTTACTACTCTACTAACAGATCAGCCAATCAGATAAGGTTTTATTGGTTTTTTTTTAAAATTAGATTTGCTTTGTTTTTTTTTCTTATATTTCTATTGCTTCTCTTTCTTTTAAATATAATTTCACTATTGGAGACGTCATTAGAAGATTCCGGGTAAGTTTTTTGTCTTGGTGTCATTTTTTTTCTTATATATTTACTGCTTCTTTTTCTTCTTTGGAGCCATTGTTACTGGAGTTATTGAAATCGCTATTTTCTTTGTCTTGGGGTCTTTTTTTTCCTTATACACAGTGGCTTTCGATATAACAGACTCTTGATATAATAGAGACTAAATAAAATCTTGCTATAATGGATTAAAATTCAAATCTATATCATAATAAATACTATTTGATATAATGAATTTACTAATAAAACTCACAATAAAGCAGATTTTAAAAAATTCCTCACTATGTGTCCAAGGTACTATGTTATATTGAGAGTCACTATATATATTTACGGTTGCATCTCTTTTTTCTGGGTGTAATTTCACCATTGGAACTGTCATTACTAGAGGTTTCGGGTAACTATTTCATCTTGGTATTAGTTTTTTTTACTTTCTTCCAGATGAGATTTTGCCATTGGAGCTGTTATTACTAAAGGTTTTTGGTAAGTATTTTGTTTTGGGAACAGTTTTTTTTTTATATATATATTTATTGCTGTTTCTCTTTCTAGTGTTGGTGGAGTTGTTGTTACTGAAGGTTTTGGGTGTGTATTTCATTTTGGGTCAGAGGGGGTTTTTTTTTATATATATATTTACTACCACTTCTCTTTCTTTTGGTATAATTTTGTCGTTGGAGCCATCATTATTGGAAATTTTGGGTTTTTTTCATTATTTTTCGATAGTTTTTCCAAGAATTCTTTATTGTTTTTACTTTCCGTTTCCTATTTCTTTCACTGTTCTTGTTGCAATAAATGGGCCGATTCTTCACTGCCCTTGTTGAAGTGGATTTGGTGGGCTTTGTCACTTTGTTATACAACGACATTCATTATAGTAATACAATTTGTCACACTTTTTTGGGCCATATTTTTTTTATATATAAAATTATACAAAAAACATATAAAATTACTATAAACTTGTTAGTCAAGATTAGTTTTTAATCTACATATTAATTTAAAATTAAATTTTGCGATTATATAGAGCAAAAGAAGGAGAATAAACTTACCTTTTTTGCCAAGTTACTGTTCTGCCATTTTGGTACAAACTGAAAATGTAACTTCGCCAAAAACAAATATTTAACGATTTTAAAATAATAATATGTAAAATCATGCCCTAAACAACTTTACTTAGGCGACCGAAGTAGGTTACTTTGTAAGAAAAATAGGCTACCTATGTACTAAAGTGAAATTTTTTGAGTTTAAATATAAAACTTTTTTTTATCAAGATAACCTACTTGGGCGCTTAAGTAAAGTTGTTCAGCATGCAATTTTACTTATATTTAAAATCAAAATGCGTTTATTTGGCCATTTACTAGGTGAAAAATGGGGTCAAAGTTAGAAAAAAAAATTTTTCTAAAAAATTTTTTTAGAAAAAAATTTATTTCTAACTTTGACCCCATTTTTCACCTAGTAAATGGCCAAAAAAACGCAGGTTGACTTTAAATATATGTAAAATTGCATGCTGAACAACTTTGCTTAAGCGCCCAAAGTAGTTATCTTGATAAAAAAGGGGTTTTATATTTAAAACTCAAAAAATTTCACTTTAGTACATAGGTAACCCATTTTTCTTACAAGGTAACCTACTTCTGTCGCCTAAATAAAGTTGTTCAGGGCATGATTTTACATATAATTATCATTTTAAAATCATTAAATATTTGTTTTTGGCAAAGTTACATTTTCGTTTTGTGCCAAAATGGCAAAACAGTAACTTGGCAGAAAAGGTAAGTTTATTCTCCTTCTTTTGCTCTATATAATCGCAAATTTTAATTTTAAATTAATATGTAGGTTGAAACTAATCTTGGCTAACAAGTTTATAGTAATTTTATATATTTTTTTATATAATTTTATATATAAAAAATTTACATGTAATATATTGTGTTACTGTTATGCAATGATATTTGTAAAACTTTTTTTTGTTATGCAAAGTTTTTTTCTTTTTTTATTATGTAAAGTTTTTTTCTTTTTTTTTTTTATGTTACATGTTTTTTTTAAATAAAAAAATTGTATTTTAATTTTTATGTTACATGTTTTTTTAAATAAAAAAATTGTATTTTAATAATAAAAAAATTGTATTTTTAATAATAAAAAATTGCATTTTTAATAATAAAAAAATTGTATTTTTGATTGGATGATCACTGGGGCAGCAAAAATAATTTACCACCCAGGATAACATATAGATAACTCCTTTTATAATTAATCTAACCTATCTATGTATATTTCGGGTCCTTTTCTACTTAATCTGCTAGTCTTTTAAAGCCCACTAATATTTGTTTATTATAATTTTTTTAAAAACTAACTTTAACTCTAAACATCTAACTCTAAAAAATACACACCGAAAAAATTTAGTTTTCGAGTTTACTATAATTTTATTTTAATCTGGATTTCATTATAATCTGTTACAATAAATAGTATTTCAAATTATTAGTTGAATAATTAGCTAGTTGATAACTTTTTAACTAATCAATTTGAAAAAAATTTAACCAACTAATCAATTAATAATCAACTAAATGAACTACAATTAATCATTAGTTATCAACTAGTTGCCAACTAACTATGACTTATATTTATCAATTAAACTACTACCAATATAAAATTGTGATTATTAATAAATAAACTAATAGTATACTATAAATACAATCTTTAAAGGGTGTGGTAACTTAGAGAAGTTAGTAAATTGTTATCTTCAAAGTGGCAGGTTTAGGGTTCAAATCCCACTGGTGATATTTTGAAAAATATACCTGTTTTGATAACTGCTTTTTATCGATCAGTTGGATATATTACTTATAACCTTGGTATACTATCTTGAATAGGAGCTTTTGAATATAGTTGTGTATTATTATACAAACAAATTCAAGGAACAAAGAAACAGAAACCTATTTGGCAAGTTTCAAGTAAGGAGGTAGCAAAAATCTTTGATTGTACTACTTGAACTGAAATACCGGAAACCAGAGCCAGAAAATTAAATAACATGCTTTCGGAGGAGAGGATTCACCAACCTGGCTGCTAGAGTCGCATCAAAGGAAAAGGACCTTATGTTCTGGAAATAGGTACCAGAGGAAGAAAACTATATAGCACCTAATGCTAAGTAAATCGACCCTTCTGAGCTAATTGGATTGGAAGTTTGGAATGTATTGGGGAAGAACCAGTAAGAAGATGATGGTAAGTTCTAGAGTGAGAGAGAATTTTACAAGGACAGAATAAGTAACAGTAGCAGTTGCAGGGTATTTCCTGACTACAAAAATTGGCCTTAGTAAATGTGTAAATTACTGAAGTATAGGTAATACCTGTGTGAAACAGGAACTGCTTTACCAAGTTTCTTGTGAGAATAAACTAGTTCTAAGGGAGTATAGTAAGTATCTAGAACTGATCTTGACTGACTAATATATTAGAGAACTGTACTAGTGATACAAGTAGGATTGGCAGGTAAAGCTTGGACTAGAAGGTTTAAATAGACAATTCTCTAGTTGGGTTGCAGGTATGATAGCTAGTATAGAACCTTTGGGCAAACTACTTAAACTAGACAACCAAAAATTGTACTTATATCCTCATTCATGTAACAAATATTGGGCACCTGTAAAGATTTTCTTGATTCATATGGAGTGCTCCGTATTAAAAGGGCCCATTTTTACAATTTTTTGAAAAATGAGTTTTTATCAAATTCATGTAAATTTTGACATGACTGATATTTTTCAATTATTAATGAAAGTCGATTTGCATAATAAAAAATCAAGATAATGTAAAAAGAAAAATTACATGAGGCTGCGTAGAGCCAACACGTCACGAGATTATCCGATAGTCACATGCCGTCTTTAACCAATCAAAATAGTGAAATTTAATTAATCCCGGATCAGTCCGAAAATCAAAACAAGTAGTTAAGCTCGATTATCTCAAAATGAGATAAATGTAAAAATGGGCCCTTTTAATACGGAGCACTCCATATATTTGAATAAAAAAACTTATCACCTATAGTGGGAACTTTAATATAAAAAAAAATACAATCTTTATAAGGTCACACAAATTTAATTTATTGGTTCTAATAACATGAAACTTTTTAAATAGACCCAGCCGACTGGCTTTTTTTTTAAATTTTATATATAACAATTTGTAAAATTTTTTAAAATTTTTTTTAAAACTTACCGGTTATTAAAACATATAAAAAAATTTTTCAAAATTTGACCTGGCCAGGTTACGAGAACCAATTATTTACTTTGCATGGCCTAAATACAATACTTCTCTAAATGCATATTTTTGTCTTGTTTATAAAAAATTATTAGTACTAAATTAATGATGCTACCGAAATTGATTTTTGAAGAAGGCCTATTTCGTCTTCATTAGAGAAAATTAAAATTTTTTATAAAGAAAAGCAAATAAAATTTATATAAATATATTTCTTATAATTTCGTCTATTCAAAAAAAGTATCAAATAATTTTATCTTTTAAGTAAAATAGGTCAAAAACAATTTCGTCTTCAAATTTTAATTTTGGGTTTTAGAATCTGAAATACTTTTATTCTTATGTATATGCTAAATGCATGTTCTATATTCTATAAATACATATTCTCTTAAATAACTTTTTATATCATACTACCTTTTAAATGCGCATAGCCAATTAAATTTTAGTATTTAAAATAGGTTATACAGTTTTTAGTAGAAGTTACATAAACTTAATAATCTAATTTTTAAAGCTACAATTTAATTGGCCCTCTCTACATACAATACTACCTTAAATATACATTGTAGGCTTGTTTATACATATTGCATTTATGGTAGTTAACCTAGCACTATATATATATAATTATTTATAATTTATACTAGACTAATGCATAGCATTGTAGAAAAAATATTTAAAATTTTGAATACTATTGTACTGTATATAGTATCTATATAAGAACCTTATTTTTAAAATTAAATAGTACTAATACTATTTATAAATCTAATAATTTTATTAGTATGTAGTTTTCAAATATAATCACAATCACTTTATAGTTAGTGGCAAGCTATTTATTATGTAATTTTTACTATGGATACATGGTCAGAGGTAGTGATCATATCTATATATTATATTAATCAATCAGAATTAGATAAAATGATCACACCATACATGGGTAGAGGTGGCTGCTAAGTAAAAATATTATATAATAAATAGCACACCCCTTACTATCTGTTACTATCACATTTTTTTTAAACCAAAGTAATAAAAACTTATTAAATTTACTTTGATAAGGTCACAAAATAATGTACTATATATGTTTGAAAATAGGCTACTATTTAAAATAAGCTACCTTCTCTTTTGGTCAAAAAATTTAAAAATCTGAAAATAAGCTACTTATGATTAACAATAATCACTATATAGTAAAGTCCAAATTTTACTATATAAATCAATTATTATCACTTAAGTAAACTTATTTGAAAGATTAAAAATATATATATTTTATAATTTTTAGCAAGATTGAAGAATATTTATTATTTAACTTTTAATTTTTACCTTTGATAAAAAAAAATAAAATTTGTTAAAAAAATATATTCGACAAATATAAAAATTAAAAGTTAAATAAATAAAAAGTTCTTTAATTTGTATGAAAATTTTACACAGTAAATTATGAATTTTTTAGAAAGAAGAAAGGTTCCTACTTTATAATGTCCTCTATATATATATAGCAAAGTATTTAATAATATTAAAGGTATTTATTATAATAAAAATTATAATATCTGAATTCAACAATGTACATCAACTTTTCCCAACGATCACTTGTACCAAAATTTTTACAACAAACAGAAAACAAATTTGCTAAAGTAAGAAGAAGAAGCACAACAAAATAATAGTTTTTATGAAGATCAACCAAGATGGTTCATCTGCTTTTTTCTTTAAAGACTCTCTCATATATTTGATATGCAAACCAAAAGCATTAGTATACAAGATAACTAGCAGGAAGTGGCACCCTTGTATACAAAATTTTAAAGAAAGAAGTCTTTCATCAACAAAGTCGTTTGTATGTAGCTTACAAGGAGAACAGAAAGAAGTACTCCAACACGCTTGTTAGAAAATTTAAAGGTCATGAACCAAATACCTACTACTATATTCTCACTTTTTCTGGAGTTTTTTAGGAAATACTTTCACCAACAAAAAGTGGAAAATTCAGTGTACCTCCTTCAAAAAATCTGCATTGTTTACCAGTTCCAAATTGGAAACAAGAATCACAAAGAATTCATAGTACCGCTTACGTATAGAACAGAGACTGATATTGATCAATTGGAAAACATTCTAAAAAAGTCTTGCAAGGTTAACTCTACCCCAAATGTGATCTTATATATAATATGAACTAAATTTAGAGTAGAGCTAAATTTAAGAGTATTATATAATTTTAAATATATTTTTTGTCAGGTTTGTTTTTTTTTCTTTTTTGTTTTTTCTTTCTTTTTTTTTCCCGTATCAGAATAAACTTCTTTTCTTCTGTTTTTTCTTTTTTGTATCAGTTTTTTTCTTTTGATAATTTTTGTTTTCTTGGTAGTTGATTTTTATTTTCCATCTTTTTCATTTTGCTCTTTATGAAGAAGGAACAATTTTAAGGAAAGGAGTACGATTCTGATACGGTGTTAACAACTGATCAATAATATTAGGATTCAAGTCTTGAGTGAGTTTGGGACCCCAATGGAGATAGATATGTTAGTGATATGTTATACGGCAGATCGCACCTGAGTACTTCGATATCGAGTGAGTCTTTATTTGGTTGAAAATATATTACATACTATTGAAACAGCAGTTATTGCTTTAGTCACTGTATATTTACTAATAAATAAAGGCAGGATCATTAAACATAAAAAAAAATAATATCTGAATTTGAATTTATCAACAACTATTTATCCAAAAGGGCTAAAATTTTTTAATAGATAGATATAATATTGTTCTATATCATATTAAAATTTTAGCCTAATCAGATTAGTAGTTCTTATGAAATAAATTATTTTCAGATAAAAATTAATTTTGGTTAATCACAAATAGTTGCTATATAGTAAAGTCTAAACTTACTATATTAATTGATAATTATCAATTAAATTAACTTGTTTGAAATATTAAAATACACATAATTTAAAATTTTTATTAAAATTGAAGAAAATTTTATTATTTAACTTTTAATTTTTACATTCATCAAATAAAAATTTTAATTTTTTTATCAAACATAATAATCAAAAATCTAATAATAAAAAGTTCTTTAATACTAATAAAAATTTTAGAATAAGTGTATTTTGATCTTTTAAATAAGTTTACTTAAGCAACTATAATCAATTCATATAGTAAATTTTGGACTTTGCTATATAGCAACTATTGTTGATTATAGGGTTAAAGATATTTTTGAGTTTTTTAAATATTATAAAAGATAAAATTCGATTGGTTAATAGTTTTAACACTAGGAGGTCAGATCTATATAAACTCTAATTAGATAATTTATTGCACTTTTCTAAAAAATTAAATTGATATATATAGTAAATTTGAACTTTACTATATAGTGACTACTTGTGATTACTAAAAAATCTCTTTTACCTAAAAATAAGCTACCTCGGATTTTTTGATTTTTTATTTATATAAAATGTAAAATGTAAAATTGTACAGTCAGATCTTTTTAAGTGCACTCTCTCTAAGTATATACTCTTTTTAAATGAATATTTTAGCCTGATCACAAGCTTAGAACTTAATGATAAATGCGGACTCTCTGAATATGTATAGATTTTGTAGTTTCAAACTTATATATGCACTTCTATAAATGTAATTTATATAAAAATTTAACCAATTAAAATATTGAATTTAACAATTTTATGAAATTTGGGGTTGTTTTCAATAATTACATAATTAAAATATTGATTTTAAGATTTTTTTGTAAATTTTATTCATAATATTATATAATTAAATGATTTCCAGATCTTTGAGATCACAAATAATTCTGTTTTCTGCTCTGATTAGCCTCAATTAAATTTTGATAGCAGTTAAAAGTAGTTGAAAATTGAAAATTAATAATTAAAGAGTTCAATTGTTTGATAAATAAAGTAATCGATAATAGTTAAATCAATTTACAAGTATTTAAAAAAAAGAATGATTCAATTTTTAATAACTCTTTTTTTTTTATTTCAATAACAAAACTATGGGTAATACCTAGGGGTTAGTAAAATTACGGGGAGGACAACTCCAATGTTACATAAGTTTAATAGTAATGCAAAAATTGTCACTTTATATGAAAATCATATAAATTAATATGTATCATGTTCAATCGGTCCAAAGTCTTGATTGTTAATTTTTTTAAAATAACCTGTCTACTGGGATTTCTTTTTTTTTGAAACTCGAAATAGACAAAGGTAAGTAATTAATCACAAAGAAATTTTATAGCTGTTCTTTTATTGTTAAAAAAACTGAATCATATATTCATATCAATAATTGTAAGACATGACTCAAAGCCTATAAGTTATTTTTTTTATTATTAATAATATTCTTTAATAATATTATTTCATTTCATACACCCAGGTCTAGATCTCCACTCCTCGGCTCCATTACACACTCCTGGTAACCTACAGAAAATTGACAATCATAAGTATAAGTTTTTTTTTTACTCTTTTTTGTTTTTTTTTATTTTGTATTAAAAACGTTTCTAATTTTTGTAATTGCCCAGAGTTTCTCTGGTGTTCCCCGGTTCTTGTAGTGATTCGATGTGGGAATTCGTTGGCACTCTTGCAATGTTTCAACGACGATTTGATGGCGTTCTTTGTGGTGTTTTGACATGGTGATTCGACGGCGTTCTTGTGGCGCGATTCGACAGCGTTCTTTGTGAGTAAAGTTTAATTCTGTTTACTTTAACGATTGTTTTCAAGACAATGTATGATTAACCAAAATGATTACCCTTAGGACATAACGCGATAGTTAGATTTGGAACAAGCACGATAGTTAGATTTGGGCTATAGCGCGATTAAATAGGTTGGATTTAGTGGTATAAATAGGGTTGGGGTTTAAGACTAGGATTAAAAATAGGTTCAAGTAATTAAAAGCAGGATTTTGTTAGAAATAAGGGTTAGATTAGTATTTAGAAGTAATTAGGGATCGATTTTTGAATATAAAGATTATCAGGTGTATCAAAAGATATATCAAATGAACTCAGAAAGGTCACGTTTTCATTTATAAAGCTCTTCCAAAATGTACCAAAAGAACTGGCATTTTTATTAAATTGAGAACAAAAATACACAGTATATTTTGAACGACATGAATCAAAATTAGTCATTACATCATGAGTTGGAATAAGTTTTTTATCTTCAAATCAAGCATGTAAAAGTGTACAAGAGGAAGTTCCTAATTTTGATTTTGAAAAAACTCGCAAGATTAAATTTTAAATAGGCAAAAAACGATTAAACTTTTGAATAAATTTACCTGAATATTTAAAATTTTCGTTGCCTAAGTTCACTTCTATTGATCCGCCTTGCAATCTAAATCCAACACAAGGATATAGAATGACTTTGAAATTGCTATATAGATGGCACGCAATTCCTTAAAATATTTTATAATTATTAAATTTCTGTCTATTCATTTTAAAATATAACTTTAATTCTAAATGTAGATTACCTAAGTTGAGTCCATTTTTAGTATAAAATACTATGTTACTTCTAAAATTTAGATAGCATCCAATTATATCACCAGTATTATATCCAGCGGTATATTCATGACGTGGTAAATCATATTGCTCGCCACTTCCCGAACAAAAAGAATATCCATCATCACCATGGTAACCACACCCCATGATTCATTTTCCTGCCCATTCACAATCCTAGAAAATAATCTCCTAGTAATAAATGCTGTCGCACTGATTATGTCCTAAAAGATATGATATAGATGTTAATCTATAATAATGAAAAATAAAATAAAAATTTGCTATTACCAGGTATGAGCATATTATTTATATAATTGAAATCATCTATTTTTTTATCGCTTTGCTTTGTACAATATCCGATTCCAATCATTCTATTAAGAAAATAGAATTAAATTATAAAAAATCACCAGAACAAAGGTGATGTTTATGGTATGAAATAATTATTAAAATTACCCATTTTTTCCTTTGTTTATAATTTTAATTTCAAAGTAAAATATTCCGCACTCTGAAGGGATTGGATTGTTTGCTCGAACGATTACACCTTTATAGTCATCAGGATCTTTAATTAAAAGGTTATTAATAAAATAAATAGCTATGATGATATTCTTTTAATTGAAGTTTTAAAAAATTCAGCATACTTAACTAGTTACCTATGTGAAATGCTTAAAGTAGCAAATTACTAGTCATTTGATTTTGAGATAACGTAGTGCAACGAACGAATTAATGTCATTAAGGAGCCATTAAAAAAAAAAAATTTGCTCCAATTTTTTTAAGGTTTTAAAAATAATTTAGTGTGCTACGTTCTATTGACTCGTCGCACCATACTTCACGTCGTACTCCATGTCGCACTCCACGTCGCACTCCACATCGCACTTCACGTTGCACTCCACATCACACTCCACGTCGTAATATCTTTACCATTTCTACTCCTGTGAATTTAAGTTGGTGGACGAGGGAAGAAGACTTAAATCAATGCAGAAAAATGGTGGTAGATGGTCCATAATTAGTTATGATATCAGTACTGGGAGAAGCCCGATCCAATGTTGCAGACATTTTTAAAATTGTGGAGGCAAATACTTAATAATAAAAATAAAATAATTAAATCAGGACACTATCAAATTTTTATCAAATATGAAAGTGTTCCGATTTAAACATGTGCCAATAAATGCGTGAAAAAAGTACGGGTTGTTACATAAGACCCGTACAATAATAATAGAGTACATATGTAGATTAGAGCTTACAACAGCCTTATGTTCATATAAAAAATCGCTTGTGATCTATTATAACGGAATGTTTAAAATGAACGCATATAGGTTAATAAATTCAGAATTTGACAAATTTCATTATTCAAGAGTGATATTTAGTTCTTGCGAACACCAACATGTGCCCAATTCCTATACAAACCTACCAAGTGGCAGAAATAGAAGGCAACAACAGCCTGTCTTGAATCAGTGGTCAATTAATACAACTGAATATTCTTTGGCATAGTATCATGAATATTTTTATTATATATTTATACGATTGTTACACAAATAATTATGCAACGTTTTATTAGCTATATGTTTATAATATGTTGGCCCCCCGTAATTTTACTAACCCCTAGGTAATACAAATATTATCTAGTTTTGGCATTTCTAAATATATCATCAGCAAAAATATATATGCGTAAACTTGCGCAAGTTTTTACAGTATGTAAAAAAATCGTAAACTTATATAAAATTTAGCGTAATACTATATAAGTCTTATGATGTGTAAGAAAATCGTAATTTATATAAAAATTTTATGTAATTTACAATTTTCTTATGCACTGTAAAACTTGCATAGTTTTACACTAAACCTTTTATGTAAGTTTACGATTTTCTTATATATTGTAAAAACTTGCGAAAGTTTACGCTAAATTTTTTACAATTTTTTTATGAACTGTAAGAAATCGTAAATTTACACTAAATTTCTTACATAAATATTCGAACCCTTTCGAAATATTTTAGGACCAGAAAACAAGCTGGATCAATAGATCTGTAACCTGGATCGCGCATTGAACTAATTTTTCGAAATAGTTCGAAATAGTTTGAT
>QKWP01000070.1:34927-74143 GCA_003550325.1 Gigaspora rosea
TTAATTTATTTTATTTTGACACTTTGCGAGAAAAACAACAACTTTTCAAAACCTTGCGCATGCCAACTATGACTTCTGACACTTTCAAGAACACACCCCAAGCAATTTTTAAATTTTCATGAACGCTTCTTTAGAGAAATGCGCACAAGGTTTTGCAAGGTTTTGCAAGTTTTTGCAAGTTCTTGCAAGGTTTCGCTTATTTTTTTTTGTTTCGTGTTTTTTGGTTTTGTTTTTTTTTGGTTTATTTTTAAATTTTTTTTATTAATTTATTTTATTTCGGCACTTTGCGAGAAAAATAACTTTTCGAAACCTTGCGCATGCCAACTACGACTTCCGACACTTTCAAAAACAATAGAAAACAAAGAAGCAAAGATAATAGCTAACTGTGGGGTGAACGAAAATAAGTGTATAGAGCTAGTTTTTTTTATATGGGGGAGAGTTAGTAGAAAAGGAACAAATTTTTTCTAAGTAAAGTTTTCATGACTTTAAGCTTAAATATCTTAACAACTATCTTAATAAATTTAATAAATTTTTTTTATTTTAATTCTATATAATTCCAAGATTAAAATAAAAAAAATTTTTAGTAAATTTGATTAAATAGTTGTTAAGATATTTTAATTTAAAAATTAAAAAATTTTACTAAAAATGATTTGTCCCTTTTCTACTGACTCACTCCCATATAGTAATAGATTTAGATGTGATGAAGTGCGAAAGTAGTTTAAAATATTTGTAATAATGTAAAAATAATACGTAATATATAATAAAGTATGTAATATTAATTAAAAATATATATTTAATAAATGTAAAATATAATATATAATAATAATAAATAAAAAAATAAAAATTTTATAATAAATTGTGAAACCGTGCGAAATATTGCGAAATTCTGTAAAAAAAGCATGATTATGTGAATATGTATATCATTTATTTATTTTTTAAAAAATTTTAAAAATTTGCGAAAATTTGCAAAATGTTGCGAAACAATACGAAAACATCACAAAATATGTGAAAATATTACTCCTGCGATTCTGCAACCCTCAAAGGGACATTTTTTTATTTCACATTGTATCATAAGATTTCGAAATATTATAGCAATAACTTACGTAAGATTACATATATATCTGCTATAGCGTAAACTTACATAATTATTACTCCTACGTAATACTCCAAACTAATCGTAAGATTTTCACAAGTTTACGCTCGCATAAAAACTTGCAGAGGTTTACGCATATTTTTTTTTGCTGATGATATATTATTAATTATATGTATTGGTTTTTTCTTTTGATTGGCTATATATTTTTTTTATTTATTTTTTAAAATATTTTCTTTTATAAATGCATATTTATGTCTGATTCTAATGGCATGCACTTAGAAAGATCTAACTATATTAATAAAAATTACTTTAAAAGTTATAAAAATTTTAATATACAAGTAAATTGATATATAAAGCAACTTTATTTAGTGCATAGTAAATGATTTATTTATGAAAAAATCATAGTTTTATATATAGCAATAATTGTGATCGATTAAAAATTATTTGATATAGTTATAAATTATTTTTATTTACTATTAATATAATTATATTGAGCTTTTTTAATATAGTCACACTTTTTTTATAGTTATCTAAATATTATTTTTCAAACTAGTGACTATAATAAAGTCTGACTATAGTTAAAAAAGTATAATATTGAACTTAAAGATTTATATTTATTTATAGGGTTTTTCTACGCATCTCTGGCCAGAGATATATAACTTAAATATCTCTGGCTTAATTAGCCAATCAAAAACCAAGAAAGTCACAAGATTGGCTAATCCTACCATCGACATGCTATCAATAGCGTCCCGAAATGTCCTGAGCATGCACTCCGTGCATGAGATTATCTGATAGTCTGATGATCTGATGACGCGCCCTTGTTTTTTTTTTTGGCGCTTTTCGGTTTCGACTTTTTGATTACATACTTGGAATTGAGAAAACATCAGGAAGTATGGTTTTTTTTTTCTGTAATTTTGTTTCTTTTAGCTCAAATACTAAGCTTAACATTTTTTTTTCGCAGGTTTCAATTTCTTTCTTTGCAGATTTTGGTTTTATGAAATGCGGATTTGGTACCGGAATGGGAACTTGCTTAGAACTGGTCTAAGTAAATACAAGTTTATTATCCTCTATGTTTAATTGCTACAGTTCTTGAGGGGTTTTTTTTTAGAGAAGCTAACTAGTTTTTTTTGTAGCTCAGGCTTCGTGATAGACGACTTGGTACCGGAATAATTGGAATGGACGAACTTGATATTGGACTGAAACTTGGACGTGAACTTAATGCTGGAATAGACGAGCTTGATATTGAAATGGCCGAAGTGGAGACTTGGGTGTGAACTTAATGCTAGAACCGGTCTGCGCAAGGCCTTGGTTTCATGAGAAGCAGCTTGGTACCAATAAAGGGGATTTGGGCTTGATCTAATAAAATAGGTGCTACTTTTTCTTTGTAGTTTTTTTTTTTCTTTTTTTTTCAAGAAGCTACCTAGTTTTACTTTTTTTGTAGGTCAGGCTTTATGATGGACGAATTGGATGAACTTGGAATTGGAATGTTCGGAGACTTGGTATTTTTTTTTCAAGAAACCAACTAGTTTTTTTTTTTTGTAGGGTAGGCTATGTGATAGATAACTTTGTACTGGAATAATTGGAATAGATGAACTTGGTGGAGACTTGGGCGTAAGTTTGATGCTGGGGTAAAGCCTTAGTTTCATGAGAAACGGCTTGGTACCAGTAAAGGGGATCTGGGCTTGGTCTAATAAGATAAGTGCTACTTTTTTTCTCTGATTTTTTTTTTCTTTCTTTTGTTTTCGAGAAGCTACCTAGCTTTATTTTTTTGTATGTTAGACTTCATGATGGACGAATTGGTACTGGAATAATTGATGGACAAGCTTGGTATTGGAACGATCAGAGACTTGGGCGTTCTGGAACTGGTCTGGGTAAGTACAAGCTTTTCTCTCTTTTTTTTCCTTTATCTTGTCATCTTCTAGAAGATAACTATTTTTTCTACTAGTCTTGGTTTCATGAGAAGCGACTTGGTGCCAGTAAGAAGATAAGTGCTACTTATTTTCTTTTGTGGTTTTTTTCTAAAAGCTTAATAAATAGCCTTTTTTTTTTTTTTTGTAGGTTAGGCTTCGTGATGGATGACTTGGCACCAGAACGATTCAAATAGATGTTTATAGGTCTTGGCTTCGTAATAAGTACTAGTTAGATATACTTTCAAGTAAGTTGTTTAATTTTCTTTGTGAAAGTTCGTTTTTTTTTATCTTGTCACTAAAATAAGTACTGGGAAACGTTTAAGCAGTGGATACTAATTTTGATCGATTTTTAATTTTTTCTTTTTTTTTTTTTAGATTTTTATATTTCGTTGAAATGCGAGTTAGCATTAGAATTTTTTTTCTTTTTGTATTGGGTTTTTTGATGGTATCACGAATATCAGATATACGGGTTTGAGCATATGATATAATAATGTCGTAATACAGTAATAGGGATGTAATTTATTAGAATTTTAATAAATTTAAATGTTATGTAATGTTTGCACAATGATTTACATTTGTTTTTTGTCGAAAACTTTGAATTTTTTATTGTGAGTTCGATTTTAAGTTGGCAACAAAAATCAGTTGTACGTAATATGGTCCGTTGGGTGAGATCAGATTTTGGGTTACATGAACATGTTTGACCTATCGAGCCGATCACGTGATTGAGCGATCGTCAAAAATGGATGTCACGTGACTTTCTTGCATTTTAATTGGCTGATAGGCCAGAGATATTTAAGTTATATATCTCTGGCCAGAGATGCCTGGAAAAACCCTTATTTATAAAGATAGTTTTTTCTTTATTTTTTGAATATACTTTTATTTGTCAATATCTATTTATAAAATTTATAATAAAAAATAAATAGCTCTAGCTAGTAAATTTAGTATTTTATTTATTCAAAAAAAGTATATAGGTTGTATTATTAATTATCTAATTATTTTTTATTAGAGGCCTATCTCCCTTCTCTTTTTTCTATATATTTGGTCAGGTTTCTTATATATAATTTCAACTTTTTTTATCCCTTTTTTAAAAAATTATCTAATTTTTGTCACTTTTTTATTGATCTTTCTTTATGATAGTATTTAGTTTTAATAATTTATTCAAATCTTTTCTTGCTATTTTTTTTTGTAACAAGTATAACAAGAGAGGTTTAAAAACTAAAGAATTTTTAAATTAAACTGTTTTTTAATATTCATTGTACTTCTTTATTAATAAATATTTGGTTTATAAATAGTACTATATAAAATATAGAGTTGAGAATTAATAAAAAGTATATAATTTGTAAATATCCAATAGATTACTAGATTAGTTCTTTCTATCATAGTTAGATTATATCTTTTGCAAATAAAACAATAAATTTAAAATAAACTATTAGAATTAAACTCTTGGTTTGTAGTTAGTAGTCTACTTTTGGTTTATATTCTAAGTTACTATATAAATTTTTAAACTTGTTTGTATTTAGAATTATTTGGTTTTTTTAAAATTATATTTAAATTTTTGACTTGTTTCTAATTATACTCAGAATAAGTTAAAAATTTTAAGTATTACCATTGTTAGAATTTGGTAAGATAAAAAATTTATTGTATAAATCTTTAAGTAATAATAAAATATTCTAAAGTAATTAACTTTAACTTGTAAAATAACAATAGTTTAAGTTTGATATCCAAAAATTTTAGTTTGTTTTTATAAAAGAGCAGTAAGGGGCATACTATTTAGTATATGATTTTTATTATGAATATATGGTTAGAAATAATGATCATGTCTATATATTATATTAATTAATTAAAATTAGATAAAATGATCATACTATATATAGATAGAAGTAGCTACTAAGTAAAAAATATCACATAATAAATAGTACACCCTAATTTGAACTTGCTATTTAATTTGTTTCTAGAACAAACCAATTATTTTTAATAATTTTGAAGCTAGTATTGAAAATATTAAAGATTATCATCAGCAAATTTTATAGTTATATCGATTACTAATTGAGTAAGATATATATTGATACTTAATACTCCTGCCAATTTCTGTTGATAGTAATAGTAATCGATATATATCTGATGATATTAATTAATAATTATTATATTCACATAATTATGCTTTTTGCAAATTTTTAAAAGTTTTACAAGTTTTTTCAAGTTTTTGCAAGCTTTTGTAAATTAATATAAATTTTATTTTTTTATTTATTATTATTATATAATATTTTAAATTATTAAATATACAATATTTGCAAGTTTTCGCAAATTAATATAAAATTTTATTTTTTTATTTATTATTATTATATTATATTTTAAGATTATATATTTTATTATACATTATTATAAAAAAAATGACAAAAAAATAAACCCAAAAAAAATGAATCTGAAAAAAAATAACAAAAAAAAAATAAAAATAAAAATAAATAGACTATTATATTGGCTTATATTGGCTTATATTTGTACTTCTTGCAAAGTGCCGAAGAAGTTAGAATTAGTATTCTTGTAAAATATCAGAAAAGTTAGATCATTTTTTTGCAAAGTTTCAAAAGAAGTAAGAAATAAATAAAATAAAATTAAATTAAAAAATAAGTAAGAAAAGAAAACAAACAAAAAAACAAAAAATGAAACTAAAAAAATAACAAAAAAAACGAACCCAAAAAAAATAAACTATTATATTTACTTATATTCACCATATTCGCTTATATTTACTTATATTTGCTCATATTCACTTATATTTGCTTATATTTGCTCATATTCGCTACTTCTTGCAAAGTGCCGGAGAAGTTAGATTTGGTGTTTTTGTAAAGTACTGGTGAAGTCAGTTTGTTTTTTTGCAAAGTTCTGAAAGAAGTAAGGAATAAATAAAATAAAATTAAAAAAATAAGTAAAAAAAAAAAAACAAACAAAAAACAAAAAATGAAACTAAAGTCCTCCGGGTTGATAGCATAGCAGTTATGCTCCAAAGATACAAATTGCAAGGTTACCAGTTCAATTTCTCTCAAAGGCGAAATTAAAGAGCTAGCTAGTTAGAGAACTAAAACATCACAGAAAACAGGGACCTGAGATATTGTACAATGAACTTAATTGGTTTCAAGAATTTGTGGCTATAAAGAAAACTGTGCCAGGACTCCGATTTGGAATAACTGAAGTCACGAAACATAATATGAGCCCTAAGTCTGAAACACATAATACTATATGAACTCATAGTGCTGCTGAGCCAACTTGGTGAAATTCTGTGTTGGGTAGTAACTTCGTAAGGAGTTTTCTCAGTGTCGACCTTTTGAGAGTTGACTGTAACTAAATGAAATCGAGCTTGTATTAATAATAGATTAAAATTGTATACAATTTTGTATATATATAACTATATAAATAAAGCAACAATGAGATCTGCCAAAGTTAAAAAAAATAAAAATAAAAAAAATAATGAAAAAAAACCAAAATAAAAAAAATAAACTATTATATTTACTTATATTCGCTTATATTCGCTTATATTGTTATATTCGCTACTTCTTGCAAAGTGCTAGAGAAATTAGAATTAGTGTTCTTGTAAAGTGTTAAAAAGTCAGGTCGTTTTTTTGCAAAGTTCTGAAAAAAATAAGGAATAAATAAAATAAATTAAAAGTAAAATAATAAGTAAAAAAAAAGAAACAAACAAAAAACAAAAATGTAAGCAAACTAAATAAAAAAATAAATGAAGCCCAAATCTCTATTTCTTTGAAATAAGAGTTCATATTCTTGCAATTCAGAAATTATTAAAAGTTTTTGCAAAGTGCCAAAATAAAATAAATTAATAAAAATAAACCAAAAAAACAAAAACAAAAAACATGAAATAAAGAAATAAATGAAGTGAAACCTTGCAAGAACTTGTAAAAACTTGCGAAAACTTGCATTTTTAAAAATTTAGAAATTGCTAGAAAATTAGTTGTGTTCTTGCAGAGTATCAAAAAGCTGAGTTTGCTTGCACAAAGTGCCAAAAGGTTGTTAGATTTCTTGCAAAATGCTAGAGAAGTTAGAGTTGGTAATTTTGTAAAGTGTAAAAATAAAATAAAAAAAATTAAAAAATAATAAATAAAAAAAATCAAAAAACAAAATGAACCTAAAAAAAACAAATGAAACAAAAAAAAACGAAAGGAAAATGAAAAAACAATGTAAAATTGATAAAAGATCTAAATTATAAGTAAACAAAAATCTAATCTGATCTTGTAATATGATTATTAAAACATTTGAAAATATTAGTTAAATGTATGATCATATAAAACAAATATCTAGACTATGTGATTATTAAAAATCTATTAATTATTATATATCAATCCAAATAATTATGATTATAATTGATTTATAGATATAACGATTTATATTGAAAATAATATCTGGTTAATCAATATATAATGATATTTTTTAATCGATATTAAATGATCAAGTATTATATCATATATCAATTAATATCTGTTTAAAAAATTTTCTTATAATAAGATTTAGATTCTAGTAAGGGCACTGACAGATATTACATAATACCTTAGGGAAAAGGTGGTAGCTAGATATAATATATTATATATGCTTTATATATGATGTGGGAAGAGGAGATGGCCCTTTTGATAAAAAGGTATTATATAATATCTGTTAGTGACCTAATAGATATACTTTTTTATAGTATAGCATTCTTGGCAACAAAAATCATAGTATTTACCGTAAGTTCTGCTTTATATTTAGCTATAAGATATTTTTACAAAGTTTAATAGTTTTTTAAAAATTCTTTTGTAAATTTTTTATAGTTTCTTCTAATCAAAGCTTAATAGCTAATATTAAGTATTTAACTAAATTGCTAAAATACTTTTTTTTTATATTTATTAATTGAACTTGGAAAGCTCTTATAATAATATTAATTTTCTTATAAGTATAGTTTTAGTAAGTTTAGGTCAAAATCCTTACAAACAAAATTCTAACAGATCATAATCCTAACAAAAAAATCCTAACAATTAAAAATCTCAACAATTAAAAAAAAAGCTTTTCTTGAGCAATTTTTTATAAAATTGTATAAATCAAATCCTGATCTAGGTGCTTACCCTAATCCTAATCTAAGTACTTACCCTAACTTTAATCTAACTTAATAATTTTTTGTTGTCAGAGTTATTAAGATTTTTACTATAAGGATTTTTTTGTTGGAATTATAATCTGTTGGAATTTTATTTGTTAGAACTTTGATTAGTAACCAGTTTTAGTTTGTTTAATTAATAACTAGAAGTTCAAAAATATAAATAAGTTGATTATTACTTTTTTCTAACTGAATTTAATCTAATTAAAAAATTTAATTTTGATTAAAATAATTAGCATGTTTAGTATTTTTAATAAATTTAATATAGTAAGTTTACAGATTGTAGCTTAGGTTTTATTTAATATTCTTAGTAGTTTTGTAAGAATACAAATATTTAAAATAGGACCCAGACAATATCAAAAACCAGAGCCGAAGAACTGAACGACAAGATCTTCAGAGGAGAGAATCCACAACCTGGTTATTGGAGTCATACTAGAGGAAAAGGACTTATGTTCTGGAAAAGGTACTAGGGAAATAAAAACCATAAGACACCTAATGCCGAGTAAATTGACCCTTTTGGGCTAACTAG
Source organism: Gigaspora rosea (assembly GCA_003550325.1). Taxonomy (NCBI): domain Eukaryota; kingdom Fungi; phylum Glomeromycota; class Glomeromycetes; order Diversisporales; family Gigasporaceae; genus Gigaspora; species Gigaspora rosea. Next base: position 43,591 of record QKWP01000070.1, read on the forward strand.
ATTGGAAGTTTGGAAGATATTGAGAAAGAACCAGTAGAAAAGTAATAGTGAGTACTATAGTTGGAGCGAACTTTACAAGAACAAAAGTAGGTAACAGTAGTAGTTGCAGTGTATCTTTCTAATTGCAAGTGTTAGCCTCGGTAAATGTATAAGTTACTGAAGCATAGGTAATACCTGTGTGGGATAGAGAATGCTCTACTAAGTCTCCTGTGAGAATAAATTAGTCCTAAGGGAATATTCGTCAACAACATCCAGAACTGATCTTGACTGACTTATGTAATACAAATAGAACTAGAGAGTTTAAATAGACAATCTTCTAGTTGGGTTGCAGGTATGGCAGCTAGTGTAGAATTTTCAGATGAACTACTTAAATTAAACAACCAAAAGTTGTATATGTGGCTAGTTGTATTCTCATCCATATAACAAATGTCAGGGTGCTCAAACAGGCCCCTTTGATCCACAAACTTGAATAAAAGACTTATCTTTCAATTTGGGAACTTTAACATAAAAAAAAAATAGGATCCGGACATCTCTTATATAGATCATAACTGGATTTTGGCCTAATTTGCTAAAAATAACAAAATTATCTTAAATAACTTCTGATTCAGTAATCAGAATTGAATAAATTTTTTTTTGTTAAATGCACCTCATTGAGAGCTTTATTTTAAAAAAAAATGTTCATTCAAATCAGACCACTGAATGCCAAAATAATTGCCAAAAACTGTTTTTTTGCTTTTTAAATTTAAAAGTTTTTGCTAAAATGTATAATGTATAATTTCTGTACTAGATGTTTAGAGTTCTATTAGACTTCTCCAAATGCATAGTAAGGGGCCGATAAAAAACTTTGTATTTAAAGCGGTATTGCTTTTAGAAAGATAAAAATTTATAAATAATATATGAGTTGGGTCCAAGTCAAGTTATATATTTAGAAAAGTTATGCATTTAGAGAGGTTGCATTTAGGGAAATCTAACTATATATTGTTAATTTACAAAAAAAAAGTTTTATTAGTACAACTATACAAATTGGCAAAATCCCAAATTACTATAGTTTAGGATTTGTTCATACTTAAATTCCAAATATATTTCAAATTAATTTCTTAAAAATTTATTAAAAACCTTTGTTTATTATATATTTCTGAAAATAGGCTACTCTAAAAATAAGTTACTCTTGGATTTTTTTAAATATTTCAAAATCTATTAGCAGTTGCTATATATAAAAATCTAAATTTTACTAAGTAAATCTCAAAAGTGCTATTAAGTAAACTTGTTTAGGTCATCAAAATATATTTATAATAAAAATTTGGCATCTTTTGGATAACTTTTATTTAATATGCTTTTTAATTTTTCAAAAAATTTATCAATTTGAAAATAAGCTACTCTTATATTTTTTTATATAATTTTCAAACCAAAAAAAGAGAACATCTAAAGCAGGGGCAACTCATATTGCTTAATAATTTTTTGATTAACTTTAGAGTTAGGGTCATTTTATATTAAAGTTAAATTGGGTTTTAAATAGTTGTATATAAGCAAATTTGCCTTTCTGATATTTTTATTTAACCTATTTAAGATAGGTTTAAATTGCTATTTTTTGTATTTTCTAGGTTTTTTGTTTTTGTTTCTTGCTTTGCTTTACTAGCAATCATCAAAATTCTATAATTTGATTGGCTATAATCATATAAATTTGTCTTCACTTTAAATGATCCCAAAAAAGATAGCTTAGTTTTGGGAATATATAGTAAACAAATAGTAAATTCTTATTGTTATAAATAATATATTTGCAAAATTTTAAGACAACTTTTTTGATTTAATCTTTTACAAATAGCAATTGTTTTTTTTTGGAATTTGGAATTTGTCTATGCTTTGTTAGCAAGTATAGGTACAACATTAAAGTTCCCAAGGTTATACAAAAATTGCAGAAATTTTGGCTCATATTATATTAATATCTTAAGAAATTAGAATTAAAGTTGGCCCATATTAGAAAATTAGATTAGCAGATCTACTATATGTGTAATCTATAAAAAAGATGAGTTTTTATAGTGCAAATAGTTAATGATTTAAGATTATACCAAATCTATGAAGTAAATAGCAAAAACTATAGTATAAATAGCAGTATCTTTAAAAATATTTCAAAAGTAAAATTAAAACAAGAGTGTATAAAGTATAAGCATTGTATATAAAGTATAAATAAAAGAAAGCAACAATAACTTTTGCAAAATCAAGATTAGAATTATTTTATTAGTAGTTAAAAAAAATATTTTTAGTAGTTACTCTGGCATTATTATAGTTTTAAGCAATATTTAAATAAAACTATAAATCAATAGTTTTTTTGGAATATATTGGTTAGCAAAATAAGTATTTTAGTATTCAAACCAAAAGCAATAATAGGGTTAATAGAGACTTACTATATAGGTAGATAACAAATAGTACAAAATATATTTGAATTAATAGCTTGTAGAACTTTCATAATAAAGTTAAAAAATGACTAGTATTGTATACTTTGATAAATTCTATAAACTCTATTATACTGTTACAGTACCGGAAGCCTTCTTTAATTCCAATAGAGTAACAATCACACGGCTCCTGAGATCCCTTACTTTGGGCGTGAAGCAGTGTGCAAGAGGGAAGTATAGTTTCTTTTATGTCTGTAAGAAACTACACACTTCTCTGAGGCAGTTCGGTATAAAACAACAAGAGATAATACTCAGTTTATTAATTTAACAAGAGGGCTATTCCAAGGTGTCTGTTCCTTAGAAATCCCAAGAGTTTATTAATAATAAGAGAGGAGGATAAATAATATAAAGGTAAAGATAAAATACAATGTCTGGATCTGTCTAAAACTAAGGGAAATAAGGTGGGTTTATATATCTATTGAGCTAAGCGTCGCTAAGCGTCGTTAAGCGTCGCTAAGCGTCATTAAGCGTCACTAAGCGTCGTTAAACGTCGCTAAGCATCATTAAGCGTCACTAAGCGTCGTTAAGCGTCGCTAAGTGTCATCAAGCGTCACTAAGTATCGTTAAGCGTCGCTAAGCGTCATTGAGTGTCATTGCACATCAATTTCGCATATCACTATTACTAATACAGTTATTACAAAATTTCCTTATTAAGTTCTAATTTTCAAACTAATTTCTACCAAAATTAAAACCTATTCTATAACAATACAGAGGTTTAAATAAATAGCAAGTTTTTTTTTTTACTTGTTGTTTCTGGTTCTTGAAATTGTTGATTAAATATTCTAATTAGGATTTATAATAAGTTATTAGCAATAAGTACTACGTTTTTTTAAACAAATTTCTTTTAATTTGTTAAATTGCTATTTAAGTAAAGGCTTTTAGTGGCCTTTTTGAACAAATTGTTTTTAATTTGCCAAAAACAATGCTACTTAAACAGAAACATCAAGTATGCTCTTTTGAGCAAGTCTTTTTTAATTTGTTAGAAATATTTAAAATACTATTATTCTCATTTGCTATTAACAAGTTAAATAGGCATATTTAATCTGTTTATAGATTAAAATCTTAAGCCGCTGACATTTATTTTAGAGGGTGGAGGATCAAGAAAAATCTTACCTTAGTTAAATTTAATTGGCTAAAATTCTATTTATAGATCTTACCTGGGGGTGGGGGTAAGCCTCTATAGAAATGGATATTAGGTAATAACAGCACCCTTATTTAAAATCTCTATTTTTAAAATTAAATAGTACCTATAGGCAGTATTGTATATAAATATATGTTTTACCAATTTACAAAAATATAAATAGTTTAGAATAGAATATTTAGAAAATATGTGTCCTCAAAAGTAGAAACCAAAGAATTGGCCAATCATGGGTTTTGAGAAAATCAGCAAAAACTATTTTGTTACACAAAATCAAAACAATCTAAAACAAGATTATTCATAATTAACAAACCTGTTTAAACAGGATTATTAGATCTGTAGATCTGCATTACTATTGGTAAATCTCAGTAAATCTATTTTTAAATTATAGCGTCAAAACTTTTAACTAATGTATCACAAAAATTTATTAAGTGATCAGACTTTCATTATTAAATAAAAAAGATTGGGTCTAAAATTTTACACCTGATCAATCGAACAGGCCAATTTTCAAAAAATATTCAAATTCCCTGGTTTCTACTTTTGGGGCCTATATCTACAACAATGTTCTAATATAATATTATATAAACAATATTTATATTAGCAGATTTTGAAATTTACTATTAAAAAATTTCAAAAATATTTAATAGTAAATAACTTTTGATCTACTAATTTATTTTTAATAAAACAACTATCAAAATATTTTTTTTTGATAAGATAATTCTAATAAATCTCCAAAATTGTTAAAACTCAATCAATGAATTCTGAAATTATTAATAATTTGTATTGCTTCAAGTATTTTAAAATTGGTTTAACCAATTTTAAACCACCTAAAGTAACACAAATCATTAATGATTTTGGGATATTGTGATTGGGTTTTAATAATTTTGGGTTCATTAGAATCATTTTATGTTGTTTTATTAAAAATAGATTAGTAGATTAAAAGTTATTTACTATTAAATATTTTTAAAATTTTAATAGTAAATTCCAAAAATTCATCAATATGCCTACTAATTTTAACTTTGTTTCTGCTATGTTCAAAACATATCTGCAAGTAAAACCAATTAAATTACAGATTTATACAGATTCTTGGTTTGGATTATATGTAAAAAATAATAATAATTTACAGGAGATAAAATAATTTATTGGCTAGTAATTATGTGTTAATTTGTATAAATTATCTAAATGTCTAAAAAAAATTCTAGCCAAAACATGTTCCAGACTATACATGAGAACGAAAGCATTTCGGGTTCTAAAACCTGAAATTAAAATTTGAAGACAAAATTGTTTTTGACCTATTTTACTTGAAAGACGAAATTATTTGATACTTTTTTTGAATAGACGAAATTATAAAGAACATATTTATATAAATTTTATTTGCTCTTCCTTATAAAAAATTTTAATTTTCTCTAATGAAGACGAAATAGGCCTTTTTCAAAAATCAATTTCGGTGGCATCACTATTCCAGACATCCCATTCTGAACTGTCTGCTGTCTGTGTTCATGTTTTATAACAGCACTGCCTATGGGCACTGTATAAAGAACTAGGTACTATATTTGAGGGATATCTCATATTAAAAGTAATAAATCAATATAAGGGCCTTATTCAAGAAACAGGCAATAGAGTAGCATATCAGCAGATCGGCATAATTGGGCCTTTTTTCGATAAACTGTTACACAAAAGTTGCACCTAAGTGATGTTGAAAACTAACAAATAAAGCACTTGTTACAATTAACAAAAGGGCTTCTTTGACATCTAGACAAGTTAAAAAACCAAAAAAAACTCAATAAAAGAGCTATGCCAAGCTGTAGAAAGAAGCACTTTTACTATTTGTTGAAATACTCAGGCATTTTAGGATGGGTTGGGCATTGTTAGATGGGTTGGTAACTATCAAGGGTAAATTCGGAAGCTAATTTTCAAAAAAATGGCCTTTTTAACCTACTTTTGGCTTATAATTAAATACATGAATTTTATAATATTCTACGTACTTAATTATAAATGCAAAGCTGGCTAAAAAGGCCGTTTCTGTGAAAATTCGCTCTATAATAAATTTTCGTGTAAAGTTTTTTTGATAATCCTCGATCATGATTGGTCGATTTACCGATCCGCTGATATGATGATGCAAATCAAAAATCAAAAATCGAAAATCGATCAAAATCGATTAGTTGACAAAGTTGACAACTAATTGTATAAATCGAATAAAAATCGAATAATCTAAAAGTTAACAACTAATCGATTGCAAAATTTTTGGCAATTTGTATCACTACAGTAGAGGTGATGAATCAATCATACCCGGGTCTTAATTATAAGGGGTATTATTTTGGGGCCTATGGTACTAAATGTATATAATAAATTAAAATTCGCAGCTAAAATTTAAATATAATTTTTTTAAAAACAATAAATAAATACTGAAATTTTTTATCCCGATGTTACTATTTTGTTCGGGAGAGCATCAGATATAGGGAACGAAGCACAGAGGCACAGGCATGCCGCCACTTGGATGCCCTAGTCATGTGATATATATGTTGTATCTGATTGGCTAGCAGTTCGGAAGTATAAAAGCAACATCAAAGACAAACAAGGTCATCGAGAATAAAAAAAAGCATGAAATATAAAATTTATATGAAAAAGGGCATGCCTATAGGAACAAGGGGCATCTCAGCTCAGGGCATGCCCTCGAAGGCATGCCTAATTTTTTACCCGTGCCTCGAACCCTAATATAATACAAGTGCTAGAATAGATCAGAGATAGTAAACGAATATAAGATATGAATAATGATGTGTATATGAAAAAAGAAATCATAAATATAAGTATTTAACAAGTACATATATAAAATAGTAAATGTCAATAAAGAAATAAGATGTGTACAGTAACAATTAAATAATATAATTCAAGAGATACGATATAAATAAATATCACTTTATTTATAAAGGAGGGAACATAACCTAAAGATACAAGCAAGGCAAATACATTGATCTTTTATAATTATTCATGAACTTGAATCTCTTGATGCATTCAACGGTCAACTTTCCTCTACCATTACAAATATGCATTTCCCTCAACACCAATTAAACATCCTCTCACATCACTATCTAGATGAAGACTTTACATTCGAAACATTAATCTCTAAGTTTCCTTTACTAACCCTTCATCAGGTTAGCAGATCATCGACAATAAGTGAAATCCTGATTGTTGACGATGATTAATATTGTTCATACATGTTTCTAGTTGATCCTAGTATACGTAATAATAAAGTATAGTTATAGAAGTACAAATAAGAAAAAGGGTAATGAGAAATAACTCTATATGGTAATAGCTTAGAGTGTATATAGGTATAACAAAATAGGAAAGGGACGATCGATAAAAAATAGAGATTAGCATGATCAAACGATAATTGTGCAAGGGATAATGATGATCTAGGGCAGGGGCAAAAATAAGGGAATGATAATCATAAGGTAGAGTTTGGAACTGGTTTATGTTTCATATGATAAATCGGTTTTAATCGGTTTTAACATATGAGCGGGGTTAGACATAATTCCGGCCCACCCTAACCCTAAATCTATGATATGATTGAGGCGACGATAGTAACACCGATGTATCAAATTTTATATTCGATATTATAATAAAAATCTAAGAATATGTAAGAAATGTACCGTATAAAAGATCCGGGTCTCTTATACCCACCAATATTAAAACCTAATGTTAGACCCCGAGTCTAGTACACGGTACCATTAGAAGGCAAAATTTAAAAAGCATGCATATTTTCATTCATAACGGGCCTAGATATTTAAAAATAACCGCATTTGGTTATTGTATATTTTGATATTCACACCCGGGTCTAGTACATAGGAGGTCTGTTTCTTGTATACGGCCGTATACGGCCGTTTCGGTAATAAAATTTTGCTCATATCTAACCTGAACCCGGCCCAAACCCGATCAGTCTATTTTTAACCCTAGCATACCCTAGCATTAATATTTCAAATTATTGTTGACTATTAAGTAATAGGGTTTGCTTTGCTTTTTGAAATACCCAATGACTAGTCATTTGTCATTTGAGTCATTTGGGTCATTTTTCAGGTTATTTATCATCACTGCTGTACGCAATTAATCAAATGCTAATCCTAGTCCTATGTGATGTCGTGAACTTTCAGCCGGCTGTTTGCTGTACGTACGTACGTACGTAAGTCTGTATGATCTAATTTTTTGGCAATTTGACAAATTGGCCATGGCCCAATCAGCAAATAATCCAAAGTTTTCATTTTACTGCTGCCATTTTTTTTTAGCCAACTAGATAAATATTAGCCAATTTAATTATTTGGGCTTATAATTGCAAACACTAAACGCAAATAAGTAATAAAGTAGACTATTTTATGACAATATTGGCAATTTCTAATTATATCTAAGAGCCTGGAGATACAGTAGTAAAAGTATAATAAGTTAGATAAGATTTATAATATAACAGATAAAATCTAAAATATATAAGTTTATTATTTTATTATCTCAAAATTTATCATAATAATTCTTCATTACCACAACGATAAACTATCATAATGTACGCTATACTGGAATAGGTAATTTAAACACAGGGACTTTAAACCCATATTTTCCTTAAAGAATTACTATGCATGCATGTATCAGGTTGTAAGCATATATTATTTGTAAGATGCCCGGAGGCGTTCATAGAAATTTGCTTAAAATACGTATATACATACTCATATTTGTCATATATAATTGATTATTCAACATTTACATACAATATCTATCATACCAGGTTACAGATATTTTGTGAATTCTCCGAAGTTTCAGTATTTTCGGAGTTTAAACTATTAGTTTTAGGTTTTAAACAAGAATTCCAATTTTGATTCATATTATCAATTTCATCACTTTTGATAGATTTACGGGCATTCGTATCATTAGAAGAAATACCAACGAATGAATCAGGATCATCAATCCATCCTTCGTTTAAAATGTACCGACCTGCATTGAGAATACCACCCATGGAGATAGCACCGACAGCAAGGAAGTATAACCATAATCCCTCATGCTAAGTAAAAATAAATAAATAATCAAGTTTACATAACTGATAAGATTTTTTTATAATTTAAATCAATGATTTTTTAAAATAGACTTACATTTTCCATATCTAAAAATAAATAAGCTATAAGAGGTATCCATTGAATTATATAAACCAAAATATAACTTATGATTTTTTTTGCCGCAGAAGAGAATTGTTCTTTAAAATCATGATTTGTGATTTTTCTTAGTATGCTTAAATAGCAAAACAAGGAGATTATAAAAACTGTCAAATCCAAAGTTATTATAATAATTGGAACTATAATAAATTCATCGGAAGTATAACACCTATAAATTTTTTGAAAGACATAAATATATAGTGTCATGTTTGTACGTAAGTACGTACGTACGTACGTAAGCACGTAAATAAAAAGTTTATTTATGTTCACTTTTAATACATACCAAAATTGATCACTTCCAAATGTAGACGCAGAAATACCTGTTAAAATCGTCGAGAGTCCAAGTGGCAAAATAAATAATTTGTAATCATATGCGCCTAAATTAAATTGTATTTTTTTGCACACTATCCAAAAAAAAAAAAAGAAGATTATTAATGTTTTATTTTTACTGATCAGAAAAAAGTTGGGCTTTTACACATATTCTAATATATTCTAATCCATTTTACCTATGAGCCAACTCATTAATGATGATGTGCCAACAAAACTTATACTTGCTACGGAACCAAAAAAGAAACCTCCAGCAATTACCGAACAAGTGGGTTCAGGCCAGTTAACAATATACAAAAGAGGATAAATCTATATAAAAGTTAGAATTATAATCATTATCATCACATATAGTTACTTAGTTACTTACCATGTTGGCGCTTTGAAAAGCATATATAATGAAATCTATTTTGAAATAAATATTTATCAAATCTTATTGAAAAAAATTTTTTTTTTTTTATAATTTAATAATAATCAATACAGCAATAATAATTACCAAAACATGCCATATAAAATGGTAACTTATAAGCCATAGATAAACATTTAGACATTCTTCGCCAGCGAAAACATGTACGATAAATTATATATATTATGCAACAGGCGTCAACTTGTAGTAATGCCAGACCAATCGCATATACTGCACGCATTGTCGAGGCACCAATTTCTTTTGCAAGCTCCATATTAAAATTGGAATCATCATCACCATTCGAATTGTTATAATGAGCAGTTTCGTTTAAATTATTTGAAGATAAATCTTGACAAAAACTTATAGAAAAGAAATATGTCAAGGATATCAACACGTAATAAAGGAATGTTATGGAAAGCATTAAGAACGAATAGTCAGTTTGAATAGTCTAGAACTGATGGAATTTAAAATATTTTTGGAATAAGTTGCTTTATAAATAATTTTGGGATCTTCTTTTCCTTAAATTTGGTAAGTTTTATTATTGAACATATTAATTATCAAGAGTTGACAGCTACAAAAGCCAATCCAAAAAATTTTAATAACAAATTTTTTATGCAAGTTAAATATAAATAGTATTTTTAATAAGCAAACAGATGCATTTTTGTATATCGCGTTTTAACTACAAAGTTGATGTTACATATAACTTTGTTTACCAATAATATATAAAATCAATTACGAAACTCTACATTTCTTATATGCACATATCAAATTTAGTTCTTCATAAATTTAACCAAAGTATTCTTTATAAGGTTAATTTTATTCTTCACTTAATTCGTTAAAATTTTCATCGGAAATTTTTTTAGCCATAATTGATGTATTTGTTTAGATGACATCTGTGGAATACAAAAGATCGAATTACAAATATAAACAACTTCAATAAAATCAATAATTGAAAAAGAATGAATTGCAGATCATGGTTGAATACAAATATAAGGTTTAGGATTACAACCGTGCACTTTATGCACCTGTATGCATTTACAGTAATGTTCCAAATAGAACCAAAAACTACAATCGATTAGTTGGTCAAAAAGTTTTTTAAAAATCGAACTAGTCGATAGTTATCAGACACGTCCTATGTGATCACTGAAATGATTTCTGTATAACTTATTCGGTCATCTCCTAATACAATATACAAAATTCACTCAACTCTTATGAGGTGAGTGAATATTTGCAAATTTGTATTAGAAGCTGGTCGAATAAGTATACGTAGTCGAGTCTTTAGTAGATGAATAATCAATTACCATCTACGACACGATTGATAACTAGTACTTATTGCATGGTGTCTGACATAACAATCTCATGCCAATAAGTAAATGAAAAAAGTACGAGCTGTCACATAAGACCCGTGGAATAATAATATTTAATATTTGATACATATCAGATATATAGTTTTATATTAAAAACAACTAATCGATTAATCAATTAATCGATTAAACATTAGTTGTTTAATAAATTATCAATTGATTAGTTGCCAACTTGATCGACTAAAAGATTAATCGATTTTCGATTTAGAACACTAATTTATAGTAAAAATTATCCTTTTTTTCCGTAGCTAATAATTATCTTGCATCTCGTTTCAGAATAAAAAAAACTGATATGTAGGTGAATTCAGGAAAATCGTCTTAATGAGTTAAGGTCAATTACTTGGTTCTTGGTTATAAGATATTTTGGTTAAAATTAAAAAGAATATTATTTACATGTTTTCTGTTAGTGTCACTCATATAGTGTGTTTTTTTTTTTATTTACTTAATCTGATTACGTTAGTGTTATTCGGCTTTAATTTAACCATAATTGACATTAATTTTTATGTGTCCAGTGAAGTTCGCGCAACTTTAAATTATTGTTATAATTATAAAAGTTGTAAAATGGACTAGGAAAAACTACTGTTTGGCATTTTAAAATTTTTAATTCAAGTTAACTGTTAAAGCATTAATTCTTATTTATATGCAATACAATTTTTATTATATACAGTAGTTAGCTTAGTAAAATCAATTCTTCGAATATATAAGATTGTCAATGTAACATAATCTTTAATCGTCAACCCCCCCATGATTTTTCTTCTAGCAATTATAAAAAAGAGAAATAATTTTAACAATTATAATCCACGTTAAAAAATAAATTTTTATTTCTATTATAATTTTTATTATAATTTTTATTATACGTACAATTCTGCTCATACTGTCATATATGATATTGTCTATCGTTATATGTTTACGTACGTACGTAGAACCAATTAAAATTTAACTATGTAAAATTAACCAATAAAATTTGACGTTTTTAAAATGATAAATGTTTTTTTAAATTATGATTATAGATGATCCCTAAATATAGTGTAATTCTGGTCAAAATTGTCAATCATTTGACCAGATCTAAAGTAAAATATTAAAATGGGTTCCTTTATTTGTTAGACTGTGCAGATCCACCATTCTAAAGTAAATTTTAAAAGAAACGAAAACCAAATTCAACAGATAGTCAAATAAATATTAGGATTAACAAGCTTATTAATACCATTGCTTACCCTAAGAATATTATTCATGTATTAGGTAATGTACAGTACCAATCGAACATAATCTCTTGGGCAGGATAAAAGCCGTTTACATATTCATACAGTATTATTCTAAGAATTCTAATATTTACACGAATGAAAATTCATTTTTCTAAAATAATTAGAGATAGGTTCTCTTATACATTATTTAGATCACAAATTAATTATGACTAAAGCTTCGTATTGTATTCGGCGAACATTCAAATAAATAGTTATCTGACGAATAATTCGAATAAACCGGATCCTATCATTTTCTCAACATCCACTTTTCCGACAATGTCCGGTTAATTTTTGTCGGATTTTATTTTGTCAGGAATGTGCATACATGTTGCCTAAATTGTCCATCTTAATAAAAAAAGCTATCACGCCATTTAGGGAGCCGAAATTAGTCTTATATAGCTCCGAAATTAATTTAAATTATGCATATATATAGTATAGTTATTTCAGAGAGTTTCATATAAAAAATTTAACAGTACCGCCGAAAATACTTTTTTTCAAAAATAATTTAGGCACACGTGTATAGGAATGTGACTGTCGGTTGTCGGTTTAAATTTGGATTTTTATTTATGCGACATTTTAATATAATTTTTGTACTTAACGAAAATAAACTGTAAATATTTATGAGGTTAGCTTATTTAAATACTTTGATTAACAAAATTAAATAGCAAATATTCATGAATACAAATGCTTAGACTAATAAATGTTCTTATGCTCATGCACTAAATAGAATGAAATTACGTAGCAAATATTCATAAACTTTGATATTTTTCTTATTTTAATGCTTATATTATTCGTGTAAATGGTAAATATTATGAACTTGGATAGCTTGGGTGTATATAGATCATTTATTATATGATTTTAGTGGTACAATAGAGTTTATATAGAAAATAAAAATGTAACTTTTTTTACTGTTGTAATTAATTTTGACTAAAGTTTTATTATATCTAGAATAAAATGCACTTTTATAATAGTAAAATTTTAATAAACATATATCCGATATTTAAAAAAAAATTATACTTCTATATATTGTAAAGTTTTTCCAGTTGGTTCAAATTTCTTCTAGTTATACAAAATAATTGATTTGATTAGTTGATATCCTATAATTATCATATTATTCAGAAAATATGTCATGTGTTCATATATATGAGCACAAAATTAATAAAATGTAGAGTAGATTAATTTTAAAAATTTACTATTCCTTAAAAGGTCTTGCAGGCAAATTTGCCTACAATTTGAAAAAATATTTAAGTTTTTTTAAATAAAACAAAAAGTAAGAATTTAAATATTTTATATTTTATATATATATTATTTGAAATATATTTTGTTAACTTTATTATAAAAATTTTTTAAAATTATTAATTAATAATCTTTTTTCAAATGAGTAAGCCATACATAGTAAATTGTAATACACAGATCTATATAATTTACTATATAAAATTGCTAAGCCTTAAAGACTACTTCATGAAAAATGAAATTATTTTTCTACTAAAAAAAGTGCAGTTAGATTTGTTATAATGAGATCTAAAACTTTTAATTAATTAGCAAGACTCATTAACTTAGTAAAAAAATATTTTTTTTTTTGAATGATTATGGCATTTCTACCTATAATATAGATTATTATAGCAAAAATGCTATAATTAGCAAGAAAAAATATTCTTTTACTAAGTTAATGAATTTTGCCAATTAATTGAAAGTTGTAGAGCTCATTATGAGTAGAAAAAAAATAAATAAAAAATACATATTAAAAATAATTTCACGTTTAAATGAAACTTAACAAACCAAAAAAAAATAATTAGCAAACACAAATGAAAAAAAAACAAAAAAACAACTTAGTAGCAGATAAATACAAATAAAAAAAACTACTTATCAAAATCCTAAATTACAAAAAAAAAATATACTATAAGAATATTAGAAAAATGTGCAAGGCCATTCTACAAAAATGCAGAAAAAATATACAAGACCACCTACAAGAATACAAAAAACTATACAATACTATCTATAAGAATACCATATTTTCTCTAAAATAAGCTACTACTGAAAATAAGTTACTCTTTGATTTTTTTTAAAAATCTCAAAAAATCTGTTAGCAGTTGCTATATGTAAAGTATAAATTTTACTAAGTAAACCTCAAAAGTGTTATTAACTATTAAGTAAACTTGTTTAGAACATCAAAATACATTTAAAATAAAAATTTTATATTATTTGAACAACTTTTTATTAGTACATTTTTTAATTTTTCAAAAAATTTAACAATTTAAAAATAAGCTACCTTACATTTTTTTGTATAATTTTTGGTCCAAAAAAGGTAGCTTATTTTTAGAAAAATACAGTACTAAAGACTACTTACAAGAACACTAGAGAAGCATATAAAACTATTTAATAGCAATACTAGCTAGCAACAATACTAATAATGATACCAATTACAATACTAATGACAATACCAACTACAATACCAATAACAATACCAATTACGATACTAGTAACAACATCAACTAGTAACAATACCAACAATGGCACCATTGATAGCATCAATAAGGGTAGTGACATATATTACATAATATAATTTTACTATATCCTCTACCCCCTCCCCCCTACATAAGAGAAATTTGATTAGCTATATGAACTTCTATATTTAACGTAAGATTTTAGTGAACCCTTTCCCCCTAAAATATTACGTATTATCTGTTACCACTCTAACAATATCAACTACAATACTATGAAGACAAAAAACAACAAACTGATAAAAAAATAATGATTATTAATAATAATTATTATTTTTATATAATGCATGTAGGAATACACAATCATATAGATGTATAGAAAGTATTTTTCCAAATAACAATTTTTTTAAAAAATTTTTTAAACTCATTTGGTTATTAAAATATATAAAAAATTTTTTATAAAAATTTTCAAAATTTGATCCAGCTGGGTTATAAGAATCAATTAATTAACTTTGTATAAGCTAATTATAAAAAAGTACTATTATTGTATAATAAACTTGTAAAAAATAAAAATTTAATATAAAAATTATAAAATTAACCAATATACTAAATCTTTATAACAGCTTGTTAATAAACTTACTTTATATTTATTATTCTAATTTTATTTAATATAAATAGTTTAGAAAATAAATCAAGATAGTTATATATAGTTATCCAATTTTTACAAAAAGGGTCTTGTTGATTATATAATATTTTGTATAAGTTATTTATAAAACTAGGCTAATGCATAGCATTATATGTCCGGAGCTCATCATATGATGTTTATCATATTACACAAACGCGTTGTTGGTAGCATTTCAGCACACATATAGACATGCGTGCGGACAGACAAAAAATTTTCAAATTTCATTTCTGATAAGATTTACATCATATATATGCAAGTATATCAAAAAAGTAATTTTGTCAAGATTTTTACAATTGAAGCACATCAGGAAGGTAATTTTTGTATCACTTTGCATAGATACTAATGGACCGTTACTACGCTCTGGCCAATTAAAGAAAAAGTTACAAAAAAAAGTTAAAAAGTTAGTTAGTGTTTTAATCATACATGCCACTAAAATTGATTTTTGAAAAATGCCTATTTGGGTTTTTAAAAATAAATTGAAACTTTTTTATAAAGAAAAGAAAATAAATTATATATTTATGTTTCTTATAATTTTGTCTATTCAAAAAAAGCATTAAAAATTTTCAAGTTTTAAGTAAAATAAATCAAAAACAATTTTGAAAAAAGATTATAATTTTGGGTCCCAAAAGGACCCCAGACATATAGTACAGAGGTCATACTTTACGCAATTCAGCAAAAACCCCTGAAATTTGAGAAGCAAAAAAACAGTTTTTGGCAATTATCTTGGCATCCAGTGGTCCAATTTGAATGAACTTTTTTTAAAATGAAGCTCTCTGTGAGACGCATCTAACAAAAAAAAAGTTCATTCAATTCTGATTACTGGATCGGAAGTTATTTAAGCAAATAGATTTTGACGTTTTTAGCAAATTAGGTCAAAATTGGCCAAAATCCAGTTATGACCTATATGAGAGATGTCCGGGACCTGTCCCAAAGCCCAAAATAATTTTGTCACTATGTATAGTTTTAACTAAAGAATATTTATT
The DNA here is from genome assembly GCA_003550325.1 of Gigaspora rosea. Lineage (NCBI taxonomy): Eukaryota > Fungi > Glomeromycota > Glomeromycetes > Diversisporales > Gigasporaceae > Gigaspora > Gigaspora rosea. The sequence goes on from QKWP01000070.1 coordinate 59,812, forward strand.
ATCTAAAAAAGAATTAATATTTTAGACTTACTCAATCTTATTAATTTTAATATTGAATAAACTTCTTATATATAAAAATATAATAAAATTTTCAATTTGCTATATTCAAAAAATTTAATAATAAACACTATATTGTACCTCTAAATTATTATGTCATCTGCTGTTTATACTAGCCTGATCTATTAAAAAAAAATAACTTGTTTTTCTAAAAATAATTTGAACAGTAAAGCTAAACATAATACATCTTTTGATCTTATAATATATAAAAAAAATAAAGTAAAAATAAAATAAAAAGGCTACTTGCTAAAACAACAGTCTTTAGAAAAGCTTTATTAAAGCATAAAGATTGAACTTTTAAAAAGCGTTACAAGTTTGTTTATTATAATCTAAAAGTAAGTTAAAAAATTTGTATAATATTACTATGTAAAATCAATTTGCTAATATACTGTAGTACTTTGCATTTAATTATAGCTTCATTTTTGGTTACAAAATCATTTTGTCTTTAGCCCAAGTTGAACTGTTAATCTTTGTCTATAAGTATTTGAGAGCTTAACTTATAAGCTATACATCAGGAAATTTTATATATAGATATTAATCGATATATAACTATTAACCGTTTTATATCGATTAAAAAATACCAATATATATCGATTAACCGGTTAAAAATCGATATATATCATTTTTATATTGAATCGTTATATATCTACAAATTGATTATAATCGTAATTATTTGAAACAATATATAACGATTAACAGATTTTTGACCCGTCACGAATAAAAAAAAAAAAACAGAGTTCAAAATCTTTTAAGCTCATTTGATCTGTAAGCTACTATAGATCACAAAAATATATTCCACAAAATGTATAAAAAAACTTAAAAAAAAAGGCCGTTTCGACCTATTTTTACCTCTTTCCCTTTTACCCCTTTCTTTCTTTTACCCCTCTCTCCCTTTTACCACTTTTTTTCTTTTATCACTCTCTCCCTTTTTCTTGTTTTTTTTTTAATATTTTGAATACTTTCGAAATATTTTAGGACGATTTGTAACCTGGATTATATCAAGGACGTGTTTGACTAATATTTTCGAAATGTTTCGATGATTTTCTATGATTGTACTACAAGATCAGATTAGATCTTTGTTTATTTGTTTTTGTTTATAATTTCGATCTTCTATCAATTTTACATTGTTTTTTTGTTTTCCTTTTGTTTTATTTAGTTTTGTTTAGTTTCGTTTTGTTTTTTTATATATATATTTTTTTTTATTTTTTAATTTTTTTATTTTATTTCTACACTTTACCACTAGCACTTTGCAAGAAATCCAATGACGTTTCAGTACTTAGCGCAAGCTAACTCAGCTTTCGACACTTTGCAAGAACACACAACACCTTTCTCTAGCAATTTCGAAAGTTCAAAAATGCAAGTTTTTGCAAGTTTTTGCAAGTTTTTGCAAGGCTTCATTTTATTTATTTTTTCATTTCATGTTTTTTGTTTTTGTTTTTATTTTTATTAAATTTATTTTATTCTGGTACTTTGTGAAAACCTTCGACGATTTCTGAATTGCAAAACACGAACTTGAAATGGAGATTTGGGGCTTTGTTTATTTTTTTATTTAGTTTGCTTACATTTTTGTTTTTTGTTTGTTTTCTTTTTTTATTTACTTATTTTTTTTATTTTATTATATTTATCCTTTACTTCTTTCAGAACTTAGCAAGAAAACGGCTTAACTTTTCTGACACTTTACAAGAACACCAATGCTAACATCTCTGGCACTTTGCAGGAAGTCACGAATATAAACGAATATAATCGAATATAAGCAAATATGGGCGAAATATAAGTTTATTTTTTTCGGTTTTGTTTTTTTTGTTATTTTTTCTGTTTGTTTTTTGTTTGTTTTTTTTTACTTATTTTTTTCATTTTATTTTATTTTATTTATTCCTTACTTCCTTCAGAACTTTGCAAAAAAACAACCACTTTCCAGCGCTTTGCAAGAAGTAACAAATATAAGCAAATATAAGCAAATATGAATGAATATAAGCAAATATGAGCAAATATAAGGAATATAATAGTTTATTTTTTTGATTTCATTTTTTATTTTTTTTTGGGTTCGTTTTTTTGGATTTATTTTTTTTTGACTTTTTTTAAAATAATTCATAATAAAATATGTAATATTTTAAAATATAATAATAATAATAAATAAATTTTATATTAAAAAATTGCAAAAACTTTTCATATTCAATAAATATTGATTAACCGGATATATATCGATTACTATCACTATCGATAGTAATCGACAGGGGTGATGAGTATCGATATATTGAAATATTTAATATTTTTTATTTAAACTTTTGGTACCTAAAGTTTAAATCTTTATATTTTTAATGAATATTTAACCAATTTTAATAATTTTGCTATTGTTAGAATTAAAAATCCTGCTTTATAATTTTATTTAATAATTCAAATGATTTGTGTCTAATAAAATTTTATAAGATTTTAAAAAGAAAAAATCAATACTACAAGTTTTATATTTTAATGCTCTTTATTCAAAATCTAAAATAAATTATGAATAGTAAATAATACTAGGATAAGTTACTTTGAATATTTATATTAATAAATGTTGCTTATACACTAAATTAAAATAAACAAATAATAAATATTTATAAGCATGAATAACTTATTTTGAAGACTTAGATTTATAAAAGTTCTTTATGCTTATGCACTAAATTAATGCAAATAATTGAACAAAATGATATGTAAACGTGATATCTTGATTAAATACTAAGTCTAATAAAAATACAGTATATTCTATATACTTACGTACTAAATATAAATATGTAATAAACTTGGGTAGCTTAATTAGAATTGTTATTTGCTTGAACATCTCAGCTCAAGCTGTATTGTGATGTAGATATGGATTCAAAAGTCATGACTGGTACATGAATTTCTAATAGTCTAAAAATTTGATATGCATTATTAATTTGAGTTACATGTTTAATTGTAACTCTAAGCAGTAGCTCAAATTATAACTTTATTGTTTCGGTTCTATTTTGCTAAAGATTTCTAGGTTTAATGAATTTTATATTTACATTCTAAGGAAAGTGCAGAAAATCACGTAATTAGGGTTTACTAGATCATACCCTACTCCCCCCTAGTGATAGGACTATTGACCAATCAAAAAAAATTTAACCTTTTATAATATTTAAAAAAAACTCAAATATCTTTAACCCCACGATTGATAAAAGTCACTATATAGTAAAGTCTAAATTTTACTAAGCAAAATCGATTAAAATTAATTAAGTAAACTTATTCAGCAGGTCAAAATACACTTACTACAAAATTTTCATAAGAATTGGAGAACTTTTTATTAATTGACTTTTGATTTTTACGTTCAACGAAAAAATTAAAATTTTTAAAAAAATATATTCGACAAACGTAAAAATCAAAAGTTAAATAATAAAAAATTCTTCAATTTTAATAAAAATTTCAGGGTATATGCATTTTGATCTGCTAAATAACTTTACTTAATCGATTTTAATCGATTGACTTAGTAAAATTTAGACTTTACTATGTAGCAACTATCTGCGATTAACTAAACATCTATTTTACTTCAATATTATTGGCTATTTATACTATATATATATATGTTGTACCCGGATTTGGAATTTGTCCCAATTTGGAATCTGGCCTAATCCTACCTCTAACACTAGCCCTAACCCTAACCCTAAAGTCACCTAAAGTCCTAATTCTGCTACAAAATTCTTATCTGGGGCAGCCCGATTCCGAATTGGGCACCGGGGTACAGCATATATATAGGACGTGATATTTGGGACCCCCACCCCCCTAAAAAATTACGTGATTTTCTGCACTCCCCTAAAATTAAATTGTGAATATCTAACCCGGGTTAAACTCTACTCTTCCATTTTTGTTATAATGACTGTAACCTTAATCGGTCTGCAGGTGTGATTTGAGAAAAAAAATTTAGGCCACAATCAGGTCAGTTTGGTAGTTTTGCTAGCGGGTGACGCGTCTGCCCTTATTTCCCACCGTGATACAAACCAAAAAAGGAAATTTTTGTATGTAGATCGCAGGTGTAAAATGAAATTTGTTGATATTTTCAGAAAAATTCAATACCTTGCAAATTTTTAGTATAAATCTACTTTTTCTAACTCTGAAGTTAAAGCAAATTTACGAAAAATAGAATGTTTATCATTTCAAGTGATTTGTATTACAGTGAGAAATAAGTAAATCCGCGGGTGACCCGTGGGTTTACTCACGGGTGACCCACGGGCTGACCACCCGGGTGGTCATAACTCAAACCAGAGTCACCCGCGGGTGACGCGGGTGATACCTACCCGGGTCGAAACACTAGTCACGTAAAGAACATGTTTATCTACGCTAAAATTTTATTAATTACTGTAATCTACAGTTACGGGTTAACTTCCCGAAATCCATTTTTTTGAAATACCATTTTATTGATAAGATATAATTTAGATATCTCATTTTTCCGTAATATCATTTTTTAATCGATAACAAATTTTCCCGATAAGTCATTACATGCAACCATCATTTCTCTGAACATTAAAACTATGACTATTGTTATTATTTCATGTCGAGGAATCAGGTTGTCAAGAACTTGGGTTGTTCGGGAAAAAAAGCATTTAGTGAAAATTTTATTGACGAAATTGGCTGTCAGAGACATGCCTTGTCAGAAAATAAGATTATTGATATTATGAGATCAGAGAAATGGTACTTCGGGAAAGTGGACGTCGGGAAATTATTAACAACAACGATAGTATGTGAATTTGAAGGTATGTTACACAAAACTCAGCACGATTGGATATTTAATATATTTTACATATAAACTTTAAATTGTAACAGCTCTTAACTTAAATATAAAATTTAAAAAACTAATTTAGCCAAATTATAATTATAATAAATAAAATTTTTTTGGCTAAAAAATTTTTTTAATAAAATTTTGGGTTATGCTGTCCCATACTATACAACGTTACAGAGCCATTTTTTTAAATTTTACATATTATAATTTAAAACGAAGTTAGCTATAAATAACACAGTTGGTGCTAATAAAAATGAAAAAGTGGCTCTGAGTCATTATAGAAATGCTAAGAGGAATCCAAAAATCATATTTTTATCTGTATAGATGCACTGGTTCAAAAGTAGTAGAAATCCGAAGTTCACACCGAATTTCGGAAAATTTTTAGGCTCTAGTTATATGCACATCAATCATGTTTGTTGATTTCTAGAACGTGCTCGTGACACTGCCTACTTCAGGTGCCTGAATATAACGTCTCGGTTGTCCTACTACTCAGAAATAAAGGTTCATTTTAAATTCCAAAAACTAAATAATAATGTCACGACTAATTTATTGCTTTACACTACTGTTCTTGGTTTTTATTAGGCCTGTTTCATCCCGTAAGTCAACAAAATTTAATATTTAAAGCTAATCTGATAAATTATATAAAAGTAATAATTATTTTAAGTTAAACAGGGATAATCAAGTTGTGATTATAAAATATTGATTTAAAAAAATTCGTATAGATAATTCTAAGGGAAAGCAGTTAATTCGAGTTAAAGTATATTAAAGCAATTTTTAACATGATACAGTTATGTACGTACTATATTTTCAGAGTTTCTTACTGAGGGGGGTGAGGTTGCTCCTCCTCCACCTCCTCCACCTCCTGCGCCTCCTAAGGCACCTGCTCCAGCTGCTCCTGCTCCACCTCCTGCACCTCCTGTTGCTTCTAGCACCGCCGTTGCTAAGGCACCTGCTCCAGCTGCACCTCCTCCAGCTGCACCAGCTGCATCTCCTTTTGCTTCTAGCACCACCGATGCTAAGGCACCTGCTCCAGCTGCTCCTGCTCCACCTCCTGCACCTCCTGTTGCTTCTAGCACCGCAGCTAAGGCACCACCTACTGCCCCACTTGCCAGTGCTAGTGCAACTGTCCTTACTGCCACATCTCCTCCTGCTCAACCAACTATTGTATCTCAACCTCAATCATCTTATAAACCTACAGCAGTTCCTTCCCCCAACTCTACTACTGAGTTTCCTCCACAAACTTCAGGACAATCATCTTCATTTAATATTGCAATGTATGTTGGTATTGGTGTAACTGGTGGTTTTGTAGTTGGTGTAATCTTATCTTTTGCTGGTTATTGTGTATATAAAAAATATTTAGATTCAAGATATATTCCAACACCTGGCAGTGTTTATCAAAATTCAAATTTTATTCCGACGCCTGGTAACGTTGATTGATCACAATATGCTATGTTAAATAATACAATAAAAAATAAAATAAATATGATTTATAATTTTTTTCTGAAGTGAAAAAATTTTACTGTACAGTAAAACTCTATAAGTGCACGCCTTTGGGACCAAACTTTAACAACATGCAATTTAGAGAACAATAAGAAAATGCATAGAGGTTTTGTTTATATTTTGGGCCAGAATTTGAGTGTGCATTAGAGAGGGGTGTGCACTTATAGAAGGTACACTTAGAGAGATTTCACTGCATCAAGAGTTTTAATAATAAATTCACTTATATTGAGATAGTTTTATCTTTGAGACTAATCGAGAATTCACCGCAACTAACAACTAGAGTGGCTTGTATTGAATTTTGATCCTTTAATGATAAGCAATAAGTTTAATCAAGAGGTTCGTTATGTTATGAAATCTTATGATCATTTTTCAGACAACGATGCGTTTTCTTGACAATGACCTTGTTTATTAACCTAAGCAATTTATAGCGCCAGGTTAAACGACAGAGACCAAGAAACGCAATTTTTATCGTTAAAGAAAACAAAGAAAATTACTTATGGTATATTCGGATCTAATTTTTATCCGCCAGATTTTCAGTTCCAGACTCGAGGGGTTGCATTTATTATAGGTTTTTTCTTCGGTGGTTGCTTTTAATCGATGTTATTCCTTGGTCACTATATAGGCTGCCTTCAATAGAAATCAGGAAAATTAAAAAAAATTAATGATTTAACTTTCACAGCTTATAGCTCGGTGAATTTTGAAACTGTTATCATCATTTAGTAGTCAAAAGAAAGCTTAGGTCTTAAGCTTTCTTTTGATTATTAAATGATAATTATAGCTTCGAAACTCATTTGTGAAAGTTAAGCATTAATTTTTTTAAAAAATGTTAATCTGTCTGATTTTTATTGACGGCAGCCCATATCAAGATTGCCGGTATAAGTCATACACTGGGTGCTATGTGTATAGGCGGAAATTGTCTTCTCGCTTATACCCATGGCATCCAATGTATACGTGTATTACTTAGACCAGGATTCTGCTATGATTATTATTAAATTTTTTGAACAGAATTTTAAAATATCAAGCTCTAAAATATTTGTAAAAAATTTTTTTAATATGTATATAGTTATAGGTATAGGTAGGTATAGGTAGGTACAGTTTTGGAAATCTTATGTTCTCATGTTCTCATGAGAACATCACTTTTAATCTGAGAACATTTACAAAATTTAAGATGTTCTCTATTAAATTTTTTTTGAGAACATTAAGTTTGAAAAATATTTTCTCTAGTAAATATATAAAATAATAAAAAATCGTTTTTATTAATATAGCAGTTTAAAATAAGCTCATAAATATTTATTGTTAGTTAGTTGAAATAGAAAACAATTTAGTTGTTCTTGAATCATAAAAAATTTTAGATAATATAGTTTATGGTTTATCCATTTCTAGTTTGGTGCAATTTAGCCCTTATTATGTAAACTTTGATATACATATAATATCATAAGTTTCAGAGAGCTAAACTCAGTATGATGATAATTTTAATAAAACAATTATGTAACAAATATTTAGTTATTATGATTTTAAACTTTAGTGCTATATCTTAAAATTTTATAGTAAGAAAGTTTTGAATATACAAATTCACTATAGTAAAAAAAAATAGTATATTATATTACTGATTTATTTAAATATTTGAGAGATGTTAATAACTTATTTAAAAACTAAATATATAAGCTAAGCCAAGCCAATAACATCTCAACAATATTTAAAAAACCTCAAATATTAAATTTTAAAAAAATATACATATGAAGTTATAATCTTATTATTATGAATAACTTAGCTTTGTTTATATAGTTTGTTAAATAAAATATATTTTTTATTAATAATTTTTAAATATAATAATTAATAAAAATTAAAAAATAACTAAAAGTATAAAAGTATAAGTATGAGAAAGAGAATGAGAAAAATAAAATAAGAGTAAGAAAGAGTAAAAAGAGTGAGAAAGAGTGAGGGAGAGAGAAAAAGAGAGAGAAAGAGAGAAAAAAAGAGAGAAAGAGAGAAAAAAAGAGAAAGAGAGAAAGAGAGAAAGAAAGAGAGAAAAAAGTTTTTTCTAAATTGAGAACATAAGAAAATTTTTGAGAACACTAAATTAAATAAAAATGTTCTCATGAGTACATAAATTAGTGTTTTGACCCGGGTGGGTGTCACCGGGTTACCCACAGGTGGGTGGGTGACCCAGGTCAAGTTGTAACAGCCCAGGTGCGAACAGGTGGGTCACCCATGGGCAGAGACCCGATACAAATTAATGCAAATTTATATTGGCTACTGGTGTCAGATAGTATGCAGAATTAAGATTCTGAAAATNAGTGTTTTGACCCGGGTGGGTGTCACCGGGTTACCCACAGGTGGGTGGGTGACCCAGGTCAAGTTGTAACAGCCCAGGTGCGAACAGGTGGGTCAACCCGTGGGTGACCCGTGGGTTGACCCACGGGTGACCCGTGGGTCAACCCACGGGTCACCCATGGGCAGAGACCCGATACAAATTAATGCAAATTTATATTGGCTACTGGTGTCAGATAGTATGCAGAATTAAGATTCTGAAAATTTCCGTAATGCTGTAATGTCATAATGTCGTAATGCCGCAATGCCGCAATTCCGTAATGCCGTAATGTCACAATATCACAATATTGTAATAATGCGATACCGTAACTACAGTATAATATTATAATGTTATGATTAAGTAATTAAGTTAGTCCAAACCGGAAACTGATAAATATTTTATTATTTGCCATACCATCCATTTCATTTATCGGTAACATAAAGGTTATTTAAAGTGTATTCTGTAGCAGAATGCAATAGTTATAATAAATTTTAAACACGTAAGTATGTATGCATATATATGCCTTAAATGCTGTTAACAATTATGTCATTTCCGATCAATTAGCTCGCTAAAGACATTCTCAAACAATGACTTATAGACTGGTCTAATTAGCAAAAGAAAAAATAAATCACGACGTTTAAGTCAAAATAAAACCTATCTAAAAACCCCCTTTATTCATAGTCATTACATGTACAAAATCAATGAAGTCGACAGAATCAAATTCGAAAAATATTTAATAATATATTATTTAAAGGAAACCATAATGCAGTACAGAATTTTAATAAACGTTAATAGCAGATATTATTTCTGCATTAAAGCATTACGGCATTATAGCATTACGATATTACAGCTTTACGACATTATGGCTTTATGGCTCACAGCAATTACGGCAAAAAATACGGCAATGCCATAACCGTATTAATTTGTAAAATCAATTCTACCACTAACTATAGGTTACACTCATCCGGGTCGAATCACTAGTCATATTAACCACTTGTAATTTTTTTTAATTGACCCTGGTGACCCGGGTGGTGCCTTTTTTTGGACTGACCTGTTTCCACCTGGGTGGCTCATTTTCCACCCGTCGGGTGACCTGGGTGAAGATTTTTTAGACGAGTCAATTCACTAACATAAATTTCAAAACAGTTTTCTAATACTGGGTAGGTATAGGTAGGGTTTGAGAAGTATTCGAAGCATGTTAGGGTGTTCAATAACCTAATTAATTAAAACATAGTTAGAATCATATATGATCAGATTTTTTAAGGTTTATTTTACATCTGAATTTACATATGAATTTGTACTAATTTAGATACATTTTTCTATACAACCAACAGATAAAATTGTATCATATTTTTGTTTAAACTATATAGCTCTACATTGAAATAGAACCTATTTTTTAATAATTTTTTATAAAATTTTGTTGAAATTTTATTAGCATTTAACAAAGTTATTAAAAAACTAGCTCTATTTCAATATAGAGCTAGTCTAAATCTATAGTTTAAAAAAAAAATAATACTATTTGATCTGTTGGTTGTGTAGAAAAATGTACCTAAATTAGTACAAATTCATATATAAATTTATATGTGAAATGACACTTTAAAAAAACTGATCATTGATTGATTAGTTTATTGAATTCTCTAGAGGCATGAGTAAAAGTTAGGCATACTTCTGAGAATATGCCTTGAGTTGAGTCATGCCTTTTGTACCTATAGGCATGCCTTTAAAAGCATGCCTTGAGTTGAGTTATGCCTCTTGTGCCTATAGATATGCTTTTTTTTTGTTTAGAAAATTCAAGCAGTTTCTTTCTGTTCTTTAATATTACTTGACTATCTATATTTCTGATTATTTTTGACCATACTAGCCAATTAGATATAATATTTATATTATATGACTAGGGCATGTTCAATAGCGTCCAAAAGGCATACCTGTGCCAAAACCCTGAAAATAAACATAGATAGGTTAGATTAATTATAAAATTACTAAAAATAGAAAGATTTGTAAAAAAACCTCAAAAATAAGCAAAAATTACTATAAATAGGGGACCCTTAAAGCAGGCAAATTATGTCATAATTAACCAATCAAATTGTTAAAATTTAATGATCCCGGATCAGCCCAACGAAGCAAAACATACGAAAAAAAGAGTAATATGCGAAAAATAGAAAAAACTATAGTCTAAACCATCTTGAAGCATTAACGTAATGTCAAGATCAAGATTGTCACAATCAAGATCACACTCATAATTACGTGTACACGTGATTGAATGATCATGATCCCAATCGGACTCATGGGATTGATGTTGCTCAGGTTATGGAGAAATTACAATAGAATGAGATAATAGTTAGTATTCAGCAGGTTAAGAGTTAGTTAGTCACTTAATGTATATAACAAATATAAGTAGTAACAAGTAGATAGAAGAAGTATAAATACACACCTTGTAAAAGGCATTGCTCTTTAGTTTGCTTAATAAAAATTACAAACATTCCTTTTTTATAAAAACTATTAGTCTTGTTCCCTGTTTGTTACAGTTTAAGCAAACTAAATTTATTAAAAATCTTGCTTTACCTTTGTACCTGTATTTGAAAACACCTGATAGTATAGATAATCAAGTAGAATATTATGACCTTGATGCTATCGTGACAGCGTTACAGCAGATTCAACTAGATAATCAGGAGCTTTATTAAGAAAATGAAGCCTTAAAACTCATAGTTGAACAGCTGACAAGAAAATAAGCCAATTATGCCTAAATAAGTTTACCTGATAAATTTGATGGTTCTTGTGTTAAGTTTCATGAATTTTTGAACCAAATACGTCTTATCATACACCTTCAGCCTTAGCATTATCAAATGATGCTATCCAAGTTGAGTTAATCGAAAGTTTATTAGCGAGGTCAGCCTTAGCATGGTTCGCACTCCTATTGGAGAAACCTTCACCCCAGCTCGAAACTTTTGATAACTTTGTAAAAGCATTCGAAGCTACTTTTGTGGATGTGAACAAGGCCAGAACAGACGTGAATAAAATCTAAAAACTTACCCAAGGATCCAAATCTGTAGCAATATACACTTCTGAGTTTTAGCAAATCACAGGAGATTTGGATTGGGCGAGGCAGTGTTAATAAACCAATTTCATTTAGGCCTGCGAGGAGATGTGAAAGATTTGATACATACATTGACTGACTCTACCTCTCTAGAAGATACTATTACAAAGGCTATGCGATGTGATAATTGACTTTTTGAACGAAGACAGGAACGCCATACTGTCACTGGTGAAAGTGGGAAGTCAACCCCAAGTTGCTACAACTTATCAAACTCATGAACCGAAGCCAATACAAATTGATTTTGTTAGACCTATGTCTTTATCCAAGGAAGAAAAAAACTGACAACATACTAATAATTTATGCTTATATTGTGGGCCACTGGACATTTAGTTAGAAATTGTCCAAAAAAATATAATATTAATAACTCAAATAAGAAACAGCACAGAATTGATATAGCTACCGTAACCCACAAAAGTTCAGGAAAAGAGGAAACCTAGTCGCAATAAAGGAGTTGTGGCTGGACATAGTACATACTAACATCTCTACACCTCTTTTATTAGTTGAATCCATAGAGGCCTTAGTCCTTCTAGTAAAATTACTATTTAAGAATGGAACTAGTTTGTTAACTGCAGCATTAATGGACTCAGAGGCGTCATCTTGTTTTTTAGATACTTTTCTGGTCCAAAAGTATTCTATACCCAATAAAAGGTGGGAAGTTGGCCCAAATTTGAACCAATTTTAACCGAGCCTTGATTGAATACGGAAAAATTGCCCTGGTTAATTTTGGTAGTCAGTGATAACTGTTACAAAGCCTGTGCCTCTTGCAGTAGAGATAATTGATGGAAGGGAAGTTGCTTCTGAAGCTATAACTCACAAAACAGAACTTCTGCAGCTCTTATTGAACAATTACTAGGAAACAATTTTCTTTAATTTTATGCCTTTTTCTTACTACACAATCATCCTGGGTAGGGTATTGACTTGACAAAAAGACTGTTGATCAATAATTGATCAAAAAAATTTTTTTTTAATCGATCAAACAAGTATGATCGATCAAGAATATAATTTATAACCTCGAGTATATATAATCGATCAATCATTAGGCCAATCATTATTCGATTATATTATATTTATCGAATCAAATAATGTGATTTTATATAATTACATCTCTCTTAGAGGTTATATCTAGCTACCCGGATAACCCATGTTAAATATATCAACTAGTTTATAATTGTTATCCAGGTAACCTAAATTATAGTACTTTTTAAATTACTAGATAATATATAAGCATTTCTAGTAAATTTAAAAAATTTAACATGTTGAATAGCAAATTTAAATGCCACTTAAACTGCTATGGAACTGCTATTTAACGCTATTACATAACTTGACAGTATGAAAATATTGAATATCAGTTCGAATGGCAGTTTGAGTGGCATTCAAATTGTACCATTCAATATTGGAGTGCGCGGTATACTATGTAAATCAAAATTATATATTACTGCGACTTTTTATACTACCCAAAAATTATGACGCATTTTAACGGATATGTTAAAATGAGTTAAATAAAAAAAACTTTACTCAGTAAGCAATGTGCATTCGAACTAAAATATTTTAGACGCATTAATAATTTCGATCTAACAAGCACCTTTTTTACTTATATATTTCAAAATATACTTTATTTTCAAATTATTTGGTAGCATATTATTACACAAACTTGTTATTTTGCCGCTACAATATTGTTTTAGAGACGAAGGCTAGAACGCACTTATACTATATGTTGATATCAGAAAATTCTAGATTGAGCTAAATATTATTTTATTATTTGATAAGTTATGTTTTTGTTAACAACATTTTTTATGGACTAACCTAGCTTGCAAACATTCATTTTACCATATATAATCATCAATTAATTCGTTAATGAGGTTAGTTCGAGTTAGGGATAAGTGATTTAAATTTAGTGCTAGCTAAGAACAGAAATTTAAAAACAGTCAATTATCGTATATCATCATATAGATGACCCAGTATATTTTATTTCACTTATACTATTCTCGGGAGTATATCGCAAAATGGTAGCCAGAAGACTTCTGATTATTCTGTACAACTTCATCAGCAAAAATATATATGCGTAAACTTGCGCAAGTTTTTACGGTATATAAGAAAATCGTAAACTTACGTAAAATTTAGCGTAATACTACGTAAGTCTTACAATGTGTAAGAAAATCGTAAATTTACATAAAAATTTTATGTAAATTTACGATTTTCTTATGTACTGTAAAACTTGCATAGTTTTACACTAAACCTTTTACGTAAGTTTACAATTTTCTTATATATTGTAAAAACTTGCGAAAGTTTATGCTAAATTTTTTACAATTTTTTTATGAACCATAAGAAATCATAAATTTACGCTAAATTTCTTACATAAATATTTGAACCATTTCGAAATATTTTAGGACCAGAAAACAAGCTAGATCGATAGATCTGTAACCTAATTTTTCAAAATAGTTTGAAATAGTTTGATGAAGTTCAAATTCTGTACTACAAGATCAGATTAGATCTTTTGTTTATAATTAGATCTTCTATTTTGTTTTTTTTCACTTTTGTTTTTCATTTTTTGTTTTCGTTTGTTTTTTTTGTTTTCGTATGTTTTTTTTGTTTTTGTTTG
>QKWP01000070.1:81995-113815 GCA_003550325.1 Gigaspora rosea
TAAATAGTGAAAACTTGTGAATATTGTATATTTAATAAATTAAAATATTATATAATAATAATAAATAAATAAAAATTTATAATTAAATTGCGAAAACTTGCGAAAACTTGCGAAAACCTGTAAAATGTTCAAAAAGCATGATTATGTGAATATAATAATTATTAATTGATATCATATTAGATATATATCGATATATATCAATTAATATCAATATATATTGATTATTATTACTATCGATAGTAATCAGCAGGGGGGTATGGGTATCGATATATATCCTACCGGTTAGTAATCGATATATATCTATATATAAAATTTGCTGATGATGGTGTTAAAACAAATTAAACCGGTTACTTATTATTTGGCATTACCCCCTATACTAAAAATTCACAATACATTTCATGGCTCATTGTTAGAACCCTATACTTACAATAAAATTCCCAGGAGAAAACCAGTACCACCTCAGCCGGTAGTTGTTAATAAAGAAAATGAGTATAAAGTTAAGGAAATTCTTGACTCTAAATTAATCAAACAAAGGTTACATTACTTATTGAATGGAAAGGCTGTAGTATTGGTGAATGATCTTGGAAGTCTAAGGAGCACCTTGTTAATGCGCGAAAAGCGGTAAAAAAGTTCTATCAGCTTTATCCTAATAAGACTAAGCCTAAGCCTTATATAGCAGGAAGAGGGCTTTTGAGAAGGGAAAACTGTCAAGATCAAAATTATCACGATCAAGATTGTCACAATCAAGATCACGCCTATAATCACGTATACATGTGATTGAATGATCGTGAACCTGATTGGTCTCACAAAATCGATTTTGCTCAGATTATAAGAAATTATGATAGAATAAGGTAATAGTTAGTATTTGGCAGGTTAAGGGTAGTTAGTCATTCGATGTGCATAACAAATATAAATAGTAACAAGTAAATAGAAGAAGTATAAATACACATCTTGTAAAAGTCATTGCTCTTTAGTTTGCTTAATAAAAATTACAAACATTCTTTTTTTTAAAAACTATCAGTTTTGTTTTCTGTTTGTTACATGTGATCTACCCTGCTTTAAGGACCTTCTATAAATAAAAAAGATCAATACAAAAACACCAAAAATAGGAATATTTAAAGCTGAACAAGTTTTTAGTCACATGATTGTCTATGGTGTATAGACAATTAATGAACTAACAAATAAATATATAATCATATGCATAAATTTGGCCAATAACCAACTTCGACTTTTATTAAATTTTTAAACAAACTTTAGTTGCTTTTATATTGGCAAACAAGTATTGTTTTGTAGTTGTTATTTTTGCTAAGCTTTAAAGAGTATAATTTTTTTTTGTTTTTTTTTTAGTATAGTCTTTGAATCTATATTTATATTTTATTTTTTTTTTTATTTTTAATCAATATTAAAAATCAGATGCAAGGAACCTTTTACTTTAAAAATAAATGCTTCTGTTTCATTGGCTCTACCTAGTTCTTCAACACTCTAGTATTTTTCTCTTAGTCTTTCAGTTAACTTGTTCATTGTAAGCTATCTATTTTCTGTATCTATTTCTTTTTTACTTTGCTTTAATATTTCAATATTAACTAACTCTCAACTTCATATACTTTATACCCACTTTCCTCGAAAATTTTCTGAAACATTTCCCAGGCTTTAGTGGTTAATAATCGTTAAGAACCAAAGCCAAGTTCATGAAATATATATTTGCATAGTATTATATAATTATTACAGACAAGCAGCTGCAATTAAGAGAAGTAAGCTCAGGGGTACCATATTTGTCTGAAAATAAGCTACTCTTTTTGGCCAAAAAGTTATATAAAAATCATAGGGGTAGCTTATTTTTGGATTGTTAAATTTTTCGAAAAATTGAAAAATATACTAATAAAAGTTGTCCAAATGCCATGAAATTTTTACTATAAGTGTATTTTGTTGCACTGAACAACTTTACTTAATCGACTTTTTAAAGTTTACTAGTAAAAAAAGTTTTATATGTAGCAACTGTTAACGATTTCTTTAAAAATTGGAGGTAGCTTATTTTTGGAAACCTACGATACCTTTACCTTTCACCAACCTATCCATTACTGTACTTGCTTCTTTTATGATTATTAATTGTATAGAATAGGGGAACTTGTGGACTTCTTTAATGATTTCATCTTCAATACCATAAACAGGACCTGGACATATAGAACAGAGATCATATGTCAGCAAAACTCCCCCAAATTTGAAAAGCAAAAAATCAGTTTTTGGCAATTATTTTGGCATCCAGTGGTCCAATTCGAATGAACTTTTTTTTTAAAATAAAGCTCTCAGTAAGGTGCATCTAACAAAAAAACTTCACTCAATTCTGTTTACTGAAACAAAAGCTATTTAAATAAATAGATTTTGTCATTTTCAGCAAATTAGATCAAAATTGGCCAAAATTTAGTTATGACCTATATGAGAGATGTCCGAGTCCTCCATAGACTAACTTTTTTGTACAAAAATTAAAAGCAGCGCTTTTAGTATCAATTTGTTTCTTGCAATTAAGAGCAATAATTTTGTAGAATGCACCAATTAGTCTATGTAAATAGGATATTGTAGACTTTGGCTCACTATAAAAAGTCTCCAACATATTGGTAGAAGTTACTTGGAGCAGAAGTAGCAAATAATTTTGCACCAAAAGGGCCTATTAGTAAGTATTATTCTTATAATTCTGTTTAACATAATTGTGAACAGTGAAGGCCAAACAAGTATTTTAATAATAGTTTGAACAAGTTGCTTGCAACATGTTTTTGTTTTTTAAACATAGCTTCTATCATAATTTTTCAGGCTTCATTTTCATAAATTTTCAAAATCTATGTGTGCATTAAATAAATAGAGCAAAATAAAATTCTGCACTCTTGTTCTTCAGCACTACTACCAGAAAAATCTTTTTTATACTATTAGCTTTGGTACTGCTTTGGTTAATTAAAATATATCGGGAAGTTCAACCACAGCATTTTCTTCGAATTAATTGTAGCACTCGTGATAGTCTCACTATTCTCAATACATACAAAAAAATATGAGCCGCTTTCTCAACATCCATAGTTGTCTCGGACATACAAAGTAAAGAGCTTCTAACTGTGTTTATTTGTTTTGTGTGTCGAATCTATTAATGTGAGCCAACCATGATGCTGAATTTTTCTATTTAGCAAGAATTCATAAAAATTATATCTTCTGTACATTTTACTTCATTTGCGAATTATAAGAAACATGATAATGTTCTATATGATATTCCTTACTTTTAAATATGACAAGGTCTTGGCTATACCGTATTTGTCCGAAAATAAGCTACCCTTTTTAGCCAAAAAGTTACACAAAAAATCGTGGGGATAGCTTATTTTCAGATTGTTAAATTTTTCGAAAAATTGAAAAATGTACTAATAAAAAGTTGTCCAAATGCCATGAAATTTTTTCTGTAAGTGTATTTCATAACGCTGAACAACTTTACTTAATTGACCCTTTGAAGTTTACTTAGTAAAATAAAAGTTTTATATGTAGCAACTGTTAACGATTTCTTTAAAAATTTTTCTGAAAATCTGGGGGGTAGCTTCTTTTGGAGGTAGCTTATTTTCAGAAACCTACGGTATCTGTTTTTAAGCTTGTAATACCTACTAAATGTGTATTCATATGCCTCTGGAGTTTATATTTTATGTTCACTATCTCTCTATATCTTAGATATTCAATGCTATCATTTAGCTTTAAATCACTTTTTGCAAACTCTCAAACCTTGCTAGTAATTGCTACTGGTGCATAATTTTTGACTGCCTTATTTGAGACCAAGGTATAAATGTATAGATGGCGATGAAATTAAATTTTATTTAAAAAATTTCAACAGTTGAAAATTAAATTCAACTGTTGAAACTGAAATTATTTTTAACAGTTAAAACATATGCGCTGATTTTAAAAATTGTGCCTTATAAACAGTCCCCAAAATATCTACCGATCTGCAAAAAATTACATGCTGATTGGGTATAAATAAAAATTGTACCCCAAATCACATGTCAAATTCGTTGACTCACCTAAAAAAAATAACAAAGTATATATAAAACCAATAAACGCAATCTAAAAACCAATGAACGCAATCTTAAAACTAATGAAGTTTTTGGAGAAAATAGGAATTAGTAAAGAGTAGTAGAAATCATGAGTATTATTGTTTTTTTAAATCTTGAATTAATACAAGTTTATTTTTACTTACGTTTATTTACATATCTTTAGATGTATATAGTAAAGCACTAGCTAACTTGTAGTTTCCGATTTCCGAGTTGTTAATGTACATCAAGTATATTTCTCTAGAGTATTTTATACTTTGTAGACAATTAATTAGTTCGTAATATTTTATTTGTCAATAGTTAGTTCAGAGACAAGCTTATCTATCAATTTTCAAACAATTTTATTTTATTTTAATGATAGCTCAAAATAAAGTGTCTATGAGGTATGGTTGGTAAATATTAGTATAGGTTATGGATCTCTTGTTAAGCTTTGTTTAGCAATTATAATTAATTTACAAAAAAGAGTTTTAAAAAAAATTTATTTTAAATAAAATATTTCGTGTACATACTTGAATAAAATTTTTTTTAAAGTAAATATAAGTAGTTTTAAAGCCAAATTTATTGTACTATAAGTTGGAACGCTTTTTAATATTATTAATTCACACTAGTACTGCGATTTACTATATTATACCATCTTGATAATTCATTATAGATATAAGATGCAATTGGTCTATTAAAAGAATCTGCATCTGTTGCTGTTTCCAGCAAGCTCAAAACGTAATACATTGCAAATTCAGATAGCTGATATTTCAATTTTATAATGAGGTAGTCTTCTATAAATATCTGAAGTAATGTAAGTATACCATATATATTATCTTTCAAAACTGATTCGTATTTTCTTTCTTGATAACCCTAAACGCAATATAAGACGTTAAATCTTCATTAACATATTGATCTTGCAATATATTATTGCTGTGAAATCTATCATATATCGTGTATTTCTATTAAATTGTTTAACTTACTTCAAAGTTCTTTAAACTTAGATATCTAAAACTACTTTACCACAGGGCCGATGACTTTTTGTAGTCACTTTCCTTTCCCAATATTATCCTTCCCTGACTACTTGACACCCTTTTCCAAAAAGCATCGTTTAATTTAAAAAAAAAGTTTGAATTAAAAAACAAAAACAAAATTTTCCACCTATCACGTTGCTAAAACACTGAGCCAAATCAATCTTTTTGAACATTATCAACTCTATTAAAAGGAATCGACTTGGTTATATTTAATATGGCTTCAAACTAAAAAAATTTTAATGCAAACATTGACATTCTTAGTTTCACTTGTTCATCCTTATGTTGCTTTCTAAGGGTTATATTGATAATTCAAATTGATAGAAAGTACAAAGAAAAGTCGCGGTAGATTTAAGCTTAAATATATCTGCTAAATCTGCGCATATGATTGGATATCAACTATTTGACACACCCGCATATGTGTAATAATCTACATATAGTCAAATTTAGGTGCGTCAAAATTTTTGGGGTGATCTGCAAATCCGCCGATATAATATATGTATAGGGTATAGGTATAGTATAGGTTATAGGCTATATGCATGGCAATTATTTCACTGATAGACGCCAAATTTTACTAACAATTACTCACCAACAAGTTCATTTCACCAACAGTTTATTTTACCAAAACTCATCTCACTGACAAAGTAATTCTGGTCATTGTCATTAGGGTCAGGTTAGTATTAAGGTTAAAGTTAGTGTAATTTATAAAAAAAAAACTTGTTAATAGAATGAACTTCAGTCAGTATCTATGAAGTGAATATCAGTGAAATAATAAGGACCCTATATACAGTGTTTAAAATTTGATGTTCTCATGTTTTCATGAGAACACTAAATTTTTTTTAAGAACATTAATATTTAAAATAATGTTCTCTTATTTGAGAACATTTTGTACTAATAAAATGTTCTCAAAATATTATTAGTATTAGTCTTTTTTTACATATTTGAAAAAAAATTTATAGTTGCAAAAAGTTAAATAAGTATATTATATGATCAATTCAACCAATTTAAATGTTCTAAGTACTATTAAAATCAGAAAGCCTTTGGCTATAACTTTACTTAAAAGTCCAAGATAGGTTTATACAATAAAAATATATGCATATTTAAAAAAATAAAATTCTATATAATGAGAACATTAAAAATTTTTTGAGAACATTAATACTCTAAATTTAGTTTACTTGAAAACATAATTTTGAATTTGAATTTTAAACACTGCCTATATATAGTTGCCTTTCAAATCTGACATGTATGGTATTAGAAATAACAGATTATTAGGTTTGTATTATGAACCAAATATAGTAGATCAATTCTTTATTAGTTATAACTTATCATATAAATAAATTTATTTTATATTATAAATAATATTTTACAAACTATTTAAACAATACACAATTTAGATAATCTAAAAAAATAGTTTAATGAATCAATTGTATTAATTATTTTAATAAATAATCCACAATTAGACCTCTATAAATACAACCTCTATAAATACAACCTTTATAAATACAATCTCTATAAATACAACTTCTATAAATACAACTTCTATAAATACAATACCTCTATAAATACAATACCTCTCTAAATGTACATTTTTGTCTTGGCTATAAGAAATCAATAGTACTAAATGCATGCTTACTCAAAAGATTTTCTATATAAAGCCATCTTCTTAATGCACATAGCCAATTAAATTTTAGTATTTAAGATAAGTTATACAGTTTTAGTAAAAGTTACACAAACTTAACAATCTAATATTATAATAATAATTTATTATAAATAACCTATCCAGAAAATAGAATACTAGTACTCTTTAAAGCTGCAATTTAATCGGCTCTAGAGTTAATATTTTATCCAAATATATTTATTATATCTAGGTCAATTTGGCTTTATTATCTGTTATAGTATAAATCCAGATTTAAATTTATATGCAAATTTATTTATATCTGGATTTAAAACACTATATTACATTATATTTTATTAAATAGTATATATCCAAATACTATATATTTCTGAAAATCCTCTGATTTTTTTCAAAAATTTTAAAAACCCATTAGCAGTTGCTATATATTCAAAAATGCTATTAAGTAAACTTGTTTAGAATATCGAAATACACCTATAGTAAAAATTTGGTATTACTTGGACACCTTTTTATTAGTACATTTTTAATCTTACAAAATTTAACAATTCAAAAATAAGCTATCCCACATTTTTTTATGTAATTTTTTGTTCAAAAAAAGTAGCTTATTTTTAGAATATATGGAGTGTCTTCAATTAAAAGGGCCCATTTTTACATATATTTTATTTTGAGATATTTGAGTTTAATTATTTGTTTTGATTTTCGGACTGATCCGGGATCAATCAAATTTCACGATATTGATTGGTTAGAGACGGCAGGTGACTATCGGGTAAACTCGTGACATGTTGGCTCTACGCAGCCTCATGTAATTTTTCTTTTTACATTATCTTGATTTTTTATTATGTAATTCGACTTTCATTTATAATTAAAAAAAGTCAATCATGTCAAAATTTATATGAATTTAACGAAAACTCATTTTTCAAAAAAATGTAAAAATGGGCCCTTTTAATTGAAGACACCCCATATGGTATATAAAACCAAATAGAGATGTTAACTCTAACTGGCTCTTTTTTTAAATGCAATACTTCTTTAAATACACATTATAGGCTTGTCTGTATACATTGTATTTATAGAAATTTGACTGTATATTTTCTAGAATTCCAGTTCTAATTTTTACTATCTGGCCTTTCAGAAGCCAAATTTACAAAAATTAGTATTAGTTCAAAGAAAAAAAAAAAAAGAAAAAAAAATTACTTATTTTACAAGATTCTAGTTTTAATTACCAAATTTTATGACCCAAATACAACTTCATAATAGTATTAGAGCTCTAATCCAAGGCTTCAATAATAGTTCTAATAATAACTCCAATAATGGCCCTAGTAAAGGTAGTGATATATATTATGTAATATTATTTTACTATACTTCTATCTCCCTCTCCTTTACATAAAAGAAATTTGATTGGCTATTATGAACTTCTATATTTATTAATATAAGATTTCAGAGACCCCTCTTTCTCTCTAAAATATTATATAATATCTGTTACCACTCTAATAGCTCTATTGACAATCCCAATAACAAAACTTTATTTTAAAAAGAAGAAAAAAATTAAAAAAACAAGTATAAACAAAAAATAACAAAAAAAATAATAATAACTAAAATAATCATTGTTTATATATAATTGCCAATTTTAAAATAATTGGCTAATCATATAAAGTTACTATTAATTATAGAACATGTTATACCTGTTGATATCTAAGTGTTAGTTTATAATAAATATTATAATAAAAACATATGAATTTATTATAAACTTTAAGTCTCATATTATTTTCAACTTACATATTAACTTTTTTTCAAATTTTGAAGTTAAATATATCGAAAATAGTAAATTAAGGTTATTTAAAACACTTTTTAAAATTTTGCAAATTTTGCAAATGTCTTTAATAAAATTTTTTTAAAAAAAAAATTTTCAATTTAAAACTACAATTACAGTATTCCTCTTTTATAATCACCTCCTATATAATCACAACTCTTATACAATCATATTAATTTTGAAACAATTTATTAAAAGACTTATAAAAAACTTCTATATAATCATACTCTTTTATAATCACCAATTTTCTTGATACAAACTGTATGCTTATAGAGAAAAAAGACTGTACAGTCAGACCTCCCTAAATGCACCCTCCCTAAATGCAGTACCCCCTTAAATGCATGATATAAGCCCGGGCCCATAGTGGGACTTATAGATAAATGCACGTTCTTTATTCTGTAAGTGCACACCAATTGTCCGGCCCACTTATAAAAACTCCCTCCATAAATGCATCCACGTGATTATTAGCCAATCAAATCCATTTTTTTCAGGCTACTAAAGCCATATTTATCATGTGATAAAGTAACATTGTGATTTTATTAGTGTTCTCTAATTGCAGCCCTCCCTAAATGCACGTGCTAAAGCTGGTCCCGACAACGTGCATTTAGGGAGGTCTGACTGTATTATAAAATTTTATATTAAAAAAGTTTACTAAATAGGTTGTTTTAGTAAAAAAAATAAGTTAGCTATATACTAAAGTTATTAAAAATTTTTGGTTTGTAATATAAAACTCTTTTTTTGTTAAGATAACCTACTTTGGGCTTTTAAGTAAACTTGTTCGGTATACAATTCTACTTGTACCAAAATCAAAACACAAAATTAGAAAAAAATTTTTTTAAAAAAAATATTTTAGCTTTATTTACTATAGTAAGGGGAGTAACAAAAATCAGGTGATTTTTTAGAGGGGGAGAGGGGTAAAAAAAGTTAAAATTATATATAAGAACCTAACTATTTATATATTAAGGAAGAGGGAGGGGGTAGGCCTCTGATAAAAAATAATCAGGTGATTAATGACACTGCCCTAAAAGGTTTAAAAAATACATTTTGATCTTAGTATAAGTAAAATTATATACTGAACAATTTATTTAGAAGCCCAAAGCAGGTTATTTGACAAAAAAAAGGTTTTTATATTACAAACCAAAAATTTTTAACTTTAGTATATAGCNATATTTTAGCTTTATTTACTATAGTAAGGGGAGTAACAAAAATCAGGTGATTTTTTAGAGGGGGAGAGGGGTAAAAAAAGTTATTTATATTACAAACCAAAAATTTTTAACTTTAGTATATAGCTAACTTGCTTTTTTGTTAAGGTAACCTATATTTTGTTACTAAATAAACTTGGTTACATAAAGTTTATATATAATTGCAGTTTTAAAATTAGAAAAAATTTTTTTTAAAAAAATTTTATTAAGAAAATTTGCAAAATTTGCAAAATTTTAAAAAGTATTCTAAATAACTTTAAGAATAATACTTAAAATAACCGATGGTAATCATCACCGGTTACACAGACCTAATATAAATAAGATCTGTATTTTTTTTCTGGTTTCTTTTTTTTCTGGTTCTTTTTTATTTAT
Organism: Gigaspora rosea; assembly: GCA_003550325.1. Lineage (NCBI taxonomy): Eukaryota > Fungi > Glomeromycota > Glomeromycetes > Diversisporales > Gigasporaceae > Gigaspora > Gigaspora rosea. Next base: position 92,087 of record QKWP01000070.1, read on the forward strand.
TTATTTATATATGAGTACTAATATTTATTTATTTTTTTTAAATTACTAGCTTTAGTTTGTGCGTCCATTTAATGGTGTGCTTCGTTCGTCCGGTTTGGTGTTTCTCTTTTGGTCCTGGTTTGTCTAATTCTTGTAACATGGTTTCTCTTTCGTCGTTGGTATCGTCTGATTCGGTGTTTTTTCTTAGTCCCCCTGGTATCATAATATGGCTTCTTCTTTTGTCGGTGTAGTCCAGTTTATTGTTTTTTTTTGTCGTTGTCATTAGTTTGGGTGCTTTTTCTTGTGATGTGTCTTTTTTTTTCGTTGCTGGTATCGTTAAATTTGGTGCTTTTTTTGGTGCGAGTTAGTGATTCTTTTTGTCATTGGTTGCTTCTTTAACTTAATAGACATTGGGCCATGCATTAAGCTAAGCATTTCCTTTCTTTTTGTTTTCAGTTTTTTTTCGTGTTTATACTAACTTTTCTTTTTTGATAGTAAAATCACTCACTATCATCGCGTTTGGTTTTTTGGTGTCGTTATTTAAATACGTTCGTCATTTGTCATATGGTATTTTGATTATCGCGTTGGTGTGATTCAGCACTGTTGGCATCGTACAGCTAAGTACTCTTATTTTGTTTTGCTTTTAGTATTGTATTTGGTAATACTAACTCTTTTTTTAGGTAATAGAGTGTCACTCATGATAAGTGTTCGTTGTGTTTTGCTTTTTTTGATACTATCACTAAAATAAGTTCTTCATTGATGTCAAATTTTTATATGCTTATTTGACGCTTTGTTCTGTTCTTTGCGCTGGTGCAATTCTTTACACTATGGATATGCAACGTTAGGTTTTTCATGTTGGTTTTTTGGTTTTCGCGATGTTGTAGTTGGGACTGAATGGTTGGAAAATTAGGCTTAGGGTTAGGATTAGAATTGGGTTTAGTTTCATTGCATCAAGCTTTAGAGAAAAGAAGGGAGCGGAAGCGACAGCCGTAGCGAGTAACTACAGGGTTCGCTTTGCTCACACTGTAGGTTTTGCTAAGCATAAGCAAAGCAACACAAGACATAGACATATGTAATTATGGTGTTTTTGTTGTTTAACCATATATTATTTTATGTTGTCCAAAAAGTTCTAATAAATGTTTATATATAATAGTAGCAAATGATGCATATGTAATAATGCCGTTTTATTAAAAGCACTTTGAGTATCCTATTTGCTATCTGCTAGTATAAAAAAATCGTAATTATGATATACGATATAAACGTGCGGTCATGTATTAGTTATTTTTACATGATACAGTTAAGTACTGTAATAAAAATTTTTTGTTATATTCTTTAAATAATATAAAATAATATATTGTAACAATTAAAAATTTTGGGTTACACAAAAGGGCATGATGATCACTACCAGTTATAATTATAAATATCCTAACTTTAATTTATTATTTTTGATATACTTAATTCTAGAATTTGAAAAAAAGTTAATATTAAATATGTAAGTTGAAAATAATGTGAGACTTAAAGTTTATAATAAATTTATATTTTTTATTATAATTTTTATTATAATGTTACAAGTGACTATAGCCTTCAATATAGTACTTGCAATATAACACATGATGACAGAGATCTTGTAAGAGTTAGAAAAGATATGAAGTAGTATAAAAGTAAAATATTACTTCACTAGAGCAGTTCATTAAATATTATTAAATTTTTATTAAAAAACAAAAAGTATTTATTTGGCAAAGATATATTTTATTTATTTAAGTACAATATTCAAAAGATAAATATATTCAAGGGGAGAGAAGAGAGAATCTGAGTTTCTTGTACAGAAGAGCAAAAATTCTAAGGTTTATATATCTTTTAGAAAAGTACAAGTGTAAAAGTATAAGAGTATAAAAGTAAACTTATAAAAGTATAAAAGTATAAAAGTATAAAAGGCCATTTTATACTAGTGTTCTATTATTCTGTATTTCTTTTTTGTTATACTAAAATATCTTTAGAATATTCTAGTTCTTAATAATAAAAAACCTATTCTATAACAATAATTTATTACTAGGCATAACATGTTTTATAACTATTATCTTTAAGTTAGTTTGACTAATTTATTATTTCTTTTTTTTTTTTTATTAATAATAAAAATTTTATTAAGAAATACAGTATTATAATTTAGTAGTTAAAAAAAAAAGCACCTTTGCTAACCAAAATTTTGAGAATACCATGTTATACAAAATGGAAAATTAACTTTGCATAGCCTTTTGTATAATATAGTATTAGAAACTTTAAATTTTTTTTGAATCTAGATTACTATTAGTACTACTAAAAAAAAAAATTAAGTAGCAAAAATAAAATAATAAGACAATTAAATTTTTTAAGTTAGTTTGAAGCTTTTTACCAATTTATTATTATTTTTTTTTTAATAATAAAAATTTTATTAAGTGATATATTATTATAATTTAGTACTGTAGATTAAAAAAAAAAAAAAAAAAAAAAAAAAAAAAAAAAAAAAAAAAAAAAAAAAAAAAAAAAAAAAAAAAGCAAAACACATGTTATACAAAACAAAAATTAACTTTGTATATAACATGAAATCAGAAAACTTTAAATTTTTTCAAATCTAGATTACTATTGGGTAAAATCTAGAGAAAAAAAAAAATTAAGTAGCAAAAATAGAATAATCAGCAAAATTGACAATTTTTTTTAAAAAATTTTTTTGAAAAATTGGGTCATGGATTATACAAAACAAAAAATTAACTTTGTGTGATCTAATCAACCAATAAAAATACCAATAAAAATTGATCATATGAATTACATGCTCAATTGATCAAATTTTGATCAATTGAATATATGCTTTATATGATCAATTTTTATTGGTCAATTATGGGGTTACTCTAGCAACAGATTACTATAAACTAATGCTTATTTAAATATTTATAATTTATATTTAAATATTCATAAATTTTTTTATTTTTTTTTTAATTAAAGTGCCCATCTTGGGACTTAGGAATTTTATTCAAGATATTAGGGCCATCGGTATCCTCTAGGGGAGTACCGGCATTTGTTATATAGACAAGGATACATCTAGCCACACGTACACTTTTGGTGTCTAATTTAAGTGGTCTGCCCAAGGGTTTCACACTAGATGCCATACCTGCAACCCAACTACGGAAATTGCCTATTTAAACCCTCTGGTCCTAGACGAGGATACATCTAGCCACACGTACACTTTTGGTGTCTAATTTAAGTGGTCCGCCCAAGGGTTCCACACTAGCTGCCATACCTGCAACCCAACTACGGGAATTGCCTATTTAAACCCTCTGATCCATGTTCCACCTGCCAACCCATCTTGTATCACCAGAACAGGCCCGTTATATAAGTCAGTCAGCAAGTTCCGGTTGCTTTCCATTGCCTTAGGACACAGCCGGGTATTCCCGGTCCTGTTATCCTTAACGGAAGACTTGGTAGAGCGGTACCTGTCCCATATCAGGTATTCACCTACACTTCGGTACTTATCGCTATGGCCGAGGCCAACACTTGCGAGACAGAGTTACCCTTGTCCTCTTACCAATACCTACTTCTGCCCTTGTAAGGTTTGCTCCAATCCCGGTACCCACTATCACTTTCCTATCGGTCCTTCACCAGTTTCCCAGACTTCCAATCCAGTTGGCCCGGGAGGGTTGATCTACCCGGCATTAGGTGCCATCATGGTTTTTCTCTCCCTGGTACCTACTTCTATAACATAGGTCCTTTTCCTCCGGTACGACTCCGGCGGCCAGGTTGGTGGACCCTCTCCTCTGAAGGTCATATCGTCCAGTTCTCCAGCTTCGGTTTTCGATATTCCGGTTTTGGTAGCACTGTCAAAGATCTTTGCTACCTCCTTACTCGGGTCTTGCCAAATGGGTTTCTGTTTCCCCGGTTCCTTGGATTTGTCTGTGTCACGAGGCACAACTTCGCCCGAAGGCTCCCATTCGAGATGGTAACCAAGGACTACAGGTAATGTACCCAACCGATCGACAGGAAACAGTTACCGGAATACAGGTCTATTTTTCAAAGCGTCGTCAGTGGGATTTGAACCCTAGACCTGCCACTTGGGGGTGACAACTTACCAACTTTTCTAAGTCGCCACACCCTTTATATTTATAAATTTTTATATATTCGAATATAGTTATAAATATAGTATATTTGAATACAAGCATTAACTCTATGATTTTTTAGATCCTTTATCTGCCAAATAAAATTGTTATTGGATGCTATACATTTATTAATTATATATAGTTAGACCTTTATAAATACAATCTTCATAAATGCAACTCCTATCTAAATGCATGTTTTTGTCTTGTCTCTAAATACACATTTTATACATATTCTTTTAAAAAATTTTTTATATCAAACTACCTTCCTAAATGCATGTAGCCAATCAAATTTTAGTATTTAAAATAGGTTACACAGTTTTTAGTATAAGTTATACAAACTTAATAATCTGATTTTTAAAACTGCAATTTAATTGGCTCTTACTAAATGCATGTTTTAGGCTTGTCTGTACATATTCCACTTATGCAGGTTTGACTGTAATATATTATTATTAATATTATAATAAATTATTAATTTCTGGAAGTTAAAACCTCATTATTTTTGTAAATTAAATTATTTGTTGATTCAATTTTCCATATTTCCCTTTACCTATTATTTTGTGCTATCAGATATGCTTATAATATTTTATTACCAATTATAATTGTACTTGATATCATTATATCATATATTGTTATCTTTTTATATCCAGCTTTTATTTATAATCTGACTAATAAAACCAGATAAAAATAAGTTAAGCAAGTATGCCTACTGTTACATAAAAAAAAAAAAAAGTTATATGCCTTTTGAAATAAAACAAAGCAATTGACATATAATAATTAAATAAATTTACATTTGTATTATTTCACTGACAAATGCTTTATATAAAACTTAGTTCATAAATAATTATTTTACAGTCAAGGTTATTTTACAGGCAATTAATTCAATATATTTTACTGACAATGTTTTTTATAAATTGCACCAACTTTAAACCTAAACTTAACTCTAATGACAATGGCTAGAATTAATTTGCCGGCATAATTAGCTGTTGGTGAAATTACTTTTTATGAAACGGACTTGTCCGTGATTAATCAACTGCAAAATAACCTTGCCTGAAATTAATTCTCTGCGAATTAAGTTTTCTGTGAGTCATTATTAGTGAGTTGATCGAAACCGAGCAAACTTAATACCAATAAATAAAGATTAAATAAAAACTCAATAAAATAAATCGACTTAATGTCTAAAGGTTGCACTAGCACAGCGCATTAATATAAGACCCTAACATCCAGTGATGGCACATTGTCATTTAAAAATAAACGACACCTTGTCATATGACAAGTCATTTTTGTCATAAAAAAATCATTTAGACTATACTTGTCATTTATAGTTTATATAATAATTATTAATAATCACATTGATATTTGCATTGATACGAAGAATTTTGAAAATATATATTAAAAGCTTATTATAGTGACATCTATCAATTAAACATTGATGAAAGACTATAATATTTGATTAAATGTCTCACGAATCATGAACCATATTTTAACCATCCTAATCCAAACACTAATGCTTATCCGAAAGAGCTTGTTAGAATGGCAACAATAAAGAGCCGTTAGGATGATTATTTAACATTACCATTAGGAGTTTTTAGAATGGTTATTTATCGCTAACTATAAAGAGCTGCTAGAATGATTATTTAACATTAATCATAAAAAACTATTAGAATGATTATTTAACACTAATCATCAAAAGTTGTTAGAATGGTTATCTGTTAGAATGATTATTTAACACTAATCATAAAGAGCTGTTAGAATGATTATTTAACACTAATCATAAAGAGCTGTTAGAATGATTATTTAACACTAATCATAAAGAGCCGTTAGAATGATTATTTAACACTAATCATAAAAAGAGCTGTTAGAATGGTTGCTTTTGATTCTCACGTACACTCACATGACTGTCACCTTCATTCGCTATTGACATTTGAGATCCGAATTTCCAGATTAGTTTACCCCAAATTTGTACATATATCTTTTTTTCTATTTAAAACTTACATTTCTATTTTTGTATGATTCATTAAATGTTAGTCAAATCCGTGTAAACTTGATGATTAACATAAATAACCCCTTTTTGTAAAATCTTCATAACACGTGTTAGCACGTATGCGTGTTTAAGGGCACAGATTATAAATATTCTCGATAGCACGTCAACGTGTTAAGCTTAGTAGTACCATTGTTGAAAAGCACGTAGTGTTAAACAGTATGTTAATGTGGCAAATAACACATCAATGTGTCGTATATTAAATTCAAATGTATATAAACGAATGAATTTGACTTCAATAAAGAGAGAGACAGATAAAGAGGGGTTCCCTCCGATTTTACTTAAGGAAAATAAAGGAAGTAAGCTAGTGTAGAGCTGAAGAGACCTTTATTCGAGTAAATCAGAAACTTATCTCCTAGTAACTATTAGAGTTAAATCGGTTAAACGTATACGCTCTCCCTCCTTTAATAGTTTCACTATTTTACATCTCGCTTATTATGTAATGGAAATTTGAAAAAGACGTAGATTGTTCACCTATATTTCGCAGAATAATATAACCACAATATAGAACTTGGATTTGTTATCACTTGTATACTAAAGTTAATAATAAAATCCGTCGAATATCCATCCGTTTAATTGAATATGAAAACAGATAATGAATCCAAGCTCTACTATAATAGATTATATACTGTAAAATTGATTAAAAAATGGTTAAATCTAACCTATGATTTAATGGTAGGTCTAATATCTAGTAGTGATTTAAAAAAAAAGGTCGATTCAAATATAGATATAAAACAAAAAAGAACGATTTAAGTATAATTGAAAAAAAATGAAACATGTGACACTAAAAGAACTACTTAAATTATTATTAATCTATTACGTTAAGAATCGCCCGATTCATTTTTTAATAAGTGAAAATTGAAAAATGACAACTGTAAAGTACTGACTCTATGATTGGTACCCGAAGCAATTCATATTATATACGAAGAATAATGCCTTTATGCTTTGGAGGATAACCTGTTGGTGTAAAACACACAGAAAAACTGGTAAAAAAAAATGCTCACCAGACCAGATACATCTCAAACCAAGAAGTATTATTAGTTACCAATCCATGGTTGTGATTTCTGTTATATCGTTTAGTTGATTAATATAAATTATAGTTAGTTGATAACTAGTTGATAACTAGCAATTAATTGTAATCGAGTTGATAATAAATCGATTAGTTGTTTAACTTTTTTTAAATCGATTAGTTGAAAAGTTGCGGTTTTTCAACTAACGATTTGGAACACTAATATCATTTTTATGGTCATTTTCATAAAAATTTTTATGACCATCACTGCTAACATCACCAATCTAAAAAATAATTTCGCTTACCAGCGTTAGCGTTAGGGTCTGATGTATTTTTTGTTTTTGATTTTAAGTTACGCCCAAATTCCAAACTATTATATTTTGGGTTTGTCCGCGCCCAAATTCCAAACTCTGGGCAAATTAATTTCTCAAAAACTTAGTTAATAATTCTTATTGATATGTATATCATATATTTGCAGAGTATCAAGATTAATTGTTTGATTTAATTTTTTGCAAATAAAAAAAATTTTTTTTTTTGAGTTTGGGATTTGTCCAGTTCGTCCGGCAAGTATAGTTTGAAATTTTAATTTGACCAGATAGCAAAATTTTTTAGATTGGTGACTCTAGGAAGGTTTGCGAAGTCATGCCCAATCAAATGCAAGTTTTTGATTTTGTTTACACGCTATACACTCCATAAATTAATTCATGTTCAATGTCTTGTATACACACATCCAATCATAATCCAGATTTTGCTCTGTTAACTATACACGTTGTAATTTGTATTACTACGTTCCTGGTAACTTCGTAATATGCATTACTACGTTCCTGGTATTTCCGATTTATTCCGTTATTTCGTTAATATATAGTTAAAAGAAATGAACAAAATCACGTGGTTTGAAAGTTAAAGCTGCTCGCACCATGGGTAATTCCACTGTTATCTTGCTACGTACAGAGCTGAGAAAAAAAACTTCAATACACGTAATTTATATCGAGAAAATACTATAATTAATACTTCACTATATCGAGTTAAGTTTTAATAATTTTGTAATACAAAAATCACTATATTAACCTCTCAATATAATAATCATATCCAAAACAAAATATACCATACGATTCCTCTCAATAAGAATCGAATAAAAAATTTATTTGTTTGACAAATGCTAAATTAAGTATGTTACAATAATTTTTCCATTCTTTTATATATAAACGTCTCGGTTTGTCCTACTACTCAGAAACAAAAGAAAGTTCGGTTTAAATTCCAAAGCTAAGGCTAAGAAACGATTTAAATAATAATAATGTTACGACTAATTTATTGCTTTACACTACTGTTCTTGGTTTTTATTAGGTCTGCTTCATCCCGTAAGTCAACAAATTTATTTTATTTAAAGCAAATTTAATAAAAAAGATTATATACAGTAAAAGTAATAATTATTATATAAGTTAAACAGGGATATTGTTCGGATAATCCAGCAGTTGCTTATGATTATAAAATATTGATTAAAAAAATTCTGTATAGATAATTCTAAATGGAAGCAGTTAATTCGAATTAAAGTATATTAAAGCAATATTTTTAACATGATACAGTATGTGCGTTCTATATTTTCAGAGGCTCCTCTACCTGCACCAAAGGCTCCTTCAGTTGTTACATCACCTGCTGCACTCCCTGCCGCCGGAACAGCTAAAGCACCATCTACTGGTGCACCTAAGGCAGCTACTGGCGCACCTAAGACAGCTACTGCCGCGCCTAAGGTAACTACTGCCGCACCTGCTGCACCTAAGGCAGCTACTACCGCGCCTAAGGCTAGCGCACCTAAAGCTACCACATCTCGTCCTGTTCAATCAGCTAAATCTGCAGCTAAAACAGTTCCTTCTTCCAATCCTACAACTACAGCAACTATAGCAAATACACCAACTTCAGAATCATCATCATCTAATATTGGAATGTATGTTGGTATTGCTGCAACTGGTGGTGTTATAGCTGGTGTAATCTTATCTTTTGCTGGATATCTTGTATATAAAAAATATGTATATTCAAATTATATTCGAACACCTGGCAGTGTTAATCAATATTCAAATTCAAATTATATTCCGACGCCTGGTAACGTTAGTTAATCATAATATGCAATCAACATTAAAATTTTAAATTTTTTTTTAATTTTTTAAAGCTATTTTACTATGAATTAGTAAAGTGAAAAATTTTACTGTATCAAGAATTTTATCAATAAATTCATTTTATTGATATAAATTGATATCGAGGTAACGATTAGTCATAAATATATCGAGAATTCACTACAAATAACTACTATATAGAATGATTTGTATCCTTTAACTGTTAAACGATAAGCTACAAATTTTAACTAGAGTTAGGTTACAATCATAATCAGGGGGTTCGTTATACAATCCAATAATAATTCCTCAGACAACTATAACGATAATGCAATGACTTTGCTTATTATTGTTGCAATACAGTTGCTTCATGCAATTTATTGTTCCGAGGTTAAACGACTGTTAAAAAAAGTGATTCTTTATTGTATATTCGGATCTAATTTTATTCGCCAGATTTTCAGTTCCAGAATTGAGGGGGTTGCATTTATTCTAGTTCTAGATTGCTTTCTTCGGTTTAATCGTAATCGCGCATAAATAAGTTTATGCACTGGGTTCTATGCGTATAAACGAAAATGTTTATACTTCATGATACCCAGTGTATAACTATTATATATGCAGTACTTGACTCGAATGAGTCGGCTCTGTTCGGCTCTGGTTTCGAGTTGAGTCCACCGGTTCCCGGAAGGATATAATCCCGATAAAGTTAACTGCATTAGTTATAATACTGGCCGATTTTGTCAAGACGAGATTACTTCTTTTCGAAAATAGCTTTCGGCAGATTCTCAATTATATGCACTAAAAACAAATTTAAAAATACAAAATAAACTTTAATAATAAATGTATAATGATGTTAATATATACCTGTGAAATGCTGCATCATCATTAAGTTTCTCGTTTACTTTGCAAATTGAAAATCATCCCTAATATAACTGGTTAATTTAGGACTATCGCTATTCGTATTGCATATAACTATAAATTCGCATTTGTTTGTTCATCATGCAGGCATGCGAGAATGAGTCCACAAATTTCGTTATTGCCAAAATTTGCATCATTGAAATTAAACTTTATAAAATTAATTTTCTACAAATTTATATATCTACAGATTTACTCCACAGAAATTAACTATTCCTAAAGTAATCAAGGAGTTGTACGTTTGTGTATTTATTTCGTTTCTTAAAGAATCATGAGTTGTACTTATGCTGCATTTCATTTAATTAAGAGATTTGTGTTTCATTCACACTTTAATAAAATCTATTACTAGAATTTATATCTCAATTATTTTCTTCGCTGTTTCTCATTTTCATGAAATTTTTAATGAAGAAAAAATATATAATATTTATTAAGAGTATTAAATTTTATTTTTGTCATATTCTTCCCACCATAATCATTCCTTTATTTTTTTTTTTTTTTTTTTTTTACAAATCTCAACTTGATACTATAACATATGGCAATAATCGAGATTGTTTTCCTTTCATTAGCAACAATAATTTCAATTATTTGCGGCATTCTAATCGGAAGACAAGTTCTCATAAAACCTAACGCTTTAAGATTCACATGGTATGATGAACTTCATAACGATAAATAATTATAATTAAAATTGACTCGAATTCTGACAAGTTTTTTTCATTAGTTTTTTTTGCACATTCCTAAATATCTCCCTTCTAATACTTGGTTATACTCGCATCTTTGCTGACTTTCCTGACGTGCTATGGTATTATGATGTTTATTTGTTGCTGTCCGCAATCTACTCAGAGGCTCTCTGTATCTGTATATTGAACCTTGGTCAAAGGTTTTATCCACGAGACTATTGGAATACTTTTCTATTCAAACTTGCAGTAGTATCTCTTATATTAAGTGCCGTAAGCTGTATCACAACCGTGGTTATTGTCATTTTAGATTGTTATGAAATTATTACTACCATATTTTTCATAATTACTTTGACTTCCTTTGTCATTTGTGGCTGGGCTGCTTTCACATATTCTTTTTTACCGATTTTTTCGTCTCACAGTCACGTACAATCACATTTAAACCATTTTAATACTGCGATAGGCATTTACTATATGGTCAGCCTTGGAATTATTGCGTCTGCTTCCATAATATGTCACATCTTTCTTCATATCTCAGGTGGACCTTCCTCAGCAGAGTGGCAAATTGGTGCATCTGTAGACATCATTTTACGCAGTGCCGTTATTATTATTGTTGGTACTCCTCCACCAGAAAGAATGATACAAAAGTTGAGAATAAAACTGTTTGAAAGAGCAGTTATCAACGTCACACTTCGAGAAAGAGGCGTTGTGAGCACTGGTATTATCATGGATGAATTTTGCGGATGGCAAGGGAAAATGGATCAACAAATAAATTAGCGGACCAAGTATTATGATTTTAAAATAAATAAATAAAAAAAAAAAAATAATAAAAAAAATAATAACAACAATAATAGTAATAATAATAGTAAAATGCTTTATTTTTTCTTTATTTAATTGTATATAGAAATAATAACTTTTTAATTTGAACATTTATACAAAAATAATTTTTCAAAATCAATTAAGAACTTTATATGTCATTATGTTAATGTTATTAGTTATCATACCTTTTGTCCTGCCTCTTTTGTTTAATAGTTAAAATTTGTTATGCGCATTATATAAACAATAAAGTAATCTTTTCATCTGTATGTAAATAATCTTTATGCCTAAAACGCGCATGTGATTAAATAAAATCTTGCAAGAATTTTTTTTGTAAAAGGCTTCAATAAGATTTATGAACACTAAATGCTGTCGCTACAGATATTCAATGTAATCAGTAACTATATTTATTATATTTCTCTAACTATCAAAAATAGTGCCAAGTTTTCTTTGAGCTCGTGTCATGACGCGATTTCCATTCGTACGACATCCACAAGGTTTTTGTTTGTTGAACAGCAGATAAATAAATAAAATAAATAAATAAACAAAATACTATAGTGTAGTGCTCATTGGACATCCAGTTCAGTGAGAAATCCTACTGGGATGCGTTATTGACGTATGGCATTTATCGTTATCCAATAAAATGCAGAGTCCCAATAACTGTTTCTAACCCAATATCCATTTTTTCGGCACAACCATTTCATTTACAATTATTTTCTGAGCGTTTTTGTTTCCCTGATATTTCATTTCTTTGATAGTCCTCTTTTTATAAGTTACTTTCACACTAATTTTTATTTATTATTTTATCACTAGAAAATCGCATCTAGAGCGATGCTTTGAGAGCACCCTTATCTGAGAGTATGGTATTCATTATCTCATGACTAACCCCATAAATGACTCATAAATGTAATCGTTTCATGTACATTTAAAATGCTTGTGAGCATTATTTATATTTAAATTCTTAATGGCAATACATAAAAAAAAAGGTTCACACGTACTTACGGTGAAAAAATTTAAAAACTTTAATCTATATACAGTATAAAGATGATGCATAAAATAGTAGCACCCATTGAATATAAACTTTTTTAAATTATTAACCTCAATAAAGTGAATTAATATACAGTCTAACCTCTCTATAGTCACACCGTTGGAATACAAAAAGCTGTGATTATAAAGAAGTATGACTAATATAGAGGTATTTTTTTATATATTTATAGATATATCTTGGATAATTGGATACAGTATAAACGAAAATATATAGAAATGCGGCCGATATGTCAGTTATATTCTTTCTACTGTAGTAACTTTTCACCTATTCCTAATGATATATCCAAGATAACTATTACTTATACTGATTTAGTTTGTTAAGTCCAACAGTTATTTTAGTCAACTCTTTTTAAGTGCAACTTTTCTAAGAGCAATTTTAACTTCTGGCCCAGTACCGTAAAATCCATGCCGTGTACCATCTAACCAGTTTTAAGTGTTAGACGGTGATTTATATCCGGGTACAAAAGTATTAATATAGTAAAACATGTTGTTTCAAGGGTACATATTTGAATTATGGAAATACCTGGAGTACTCGCGTCCAGATTTTACCTATAAATCCAATTTTTCTTTAATAAATATATGTGTTGCTGAAAGTTTGCTCCCAATGCATTGTAGTTAGAGTGCGTTGACTGTATTATTCGAAGTATTAAGGTGAACTATTATACATTAATTTTTTATTTTACCACCTAAGTTTTTTAGCTATTTATAAATATATTACGAAAAGTGCATGCTCTAGGACCAAAATCTTATACAATGTACACTTAGAGAATAATAAGAAAAAGCGTATTTATAGAGGTCATGTATATATTTGGACCAGGACTTGAGTGTGCATTTAGAGAGATAGGTGTAAAAACAACATAGACGCGTTTTATACATTAATAAAGAATTTTAAATACATACATATTTTACACTTATAATGTGTAATCTAGACATTTAAAAAACCCTATATTTGATTAATGAAGTCTTATAGTTTGCAGCCAAGTATAATATTTGATGTCTACTATCAGAAGGGGGTGATTTCTAGTACTTAAAATTGACTAATGTATTCAGATTTATAAATTATTCATTAAATAATTAGCATACTTAAAATAAAATGCTTAGATCTGACAATATTAACCAGGTCTGCCGAAAAATCAATTAAAATTAATTTTTACTACAGTATACGTCATACAATTAAAATAAATTACATAAATCATAATTAATGATGAAATAATTGTCACTGGTGTAACTCGATTTTTTTAAACAGCGAAAATCAAAAATCAAAAATCTAATAATGAATATATCAGATATGATATTAATCTAATTACGTAAAATTGCAATTATTTAACCAATTGTGGCTGCGCCACCAATCAATTAATTGAGCTTGAAAAATTGCAATTAATTGCCCACAACCATTTATTTGGTGGACCTGATATTAACTATCACATAACTCATCAGCTTGGCCAGTGAGTATGAAACTCATTAATTAATGTGGCGGTTGAAGCTGAGGTTGGTTGAAGCTGAGATTGGGTCTCTATTTAAATCTATAATACTACTCACTTATACTTTTTTATTAATAAAACTAACCCAAAACCCTAGCTTAACTCTAAAAAAAAAAAAAGCTGACAAAAAAGGCCTCAAAAATTTTTAAAAATATTTGAAGATCTCAGCTTCAACTGCCACATTCAGTTTCTTATTCTAACTTACTTTATTTAGTTAAAGCATAAGACTGTTAATCTACGTACATACTTAAAATGAACTATTCAAATTGTTAATACCTACTACTTCATTTGATAATAAAGCGATTATTATTGCAAGATCAAATAACTTTTTGGTAGGTTACATCATAAAGTGTTACAGTAGTATTTTATTCCTTTTATTCCTTTTATTTAATTAAGGAAATTAATTTGACAAACTTACATTCAAAATTAAATAGATATAATAAAAAACAACAGGAAAGATTAATACGCTATAAGCAAAATTAAACTAATACGATGCATAAATAAATAAGCCAAACAAAGTTATAATTATTTAATTATTGTAATTTAAAATTCGTATTAAATTTAATATATAGCTGACCCTTCAATTTGGCTCCAGGTGTGATAAAACGCTTATTTGACAATTTAGAATTGGCTATTACATTATATTAGCTAACTCTTATTTTCATGCCCTATGATTTGGCGCAATCCAGTTCCAAGTGGAAGGTGCCAGCTAAATTAATTTCAATTAGGATTTAAAGCTTAAAATTTGGAACTAGGTTTTTAAAATTCTGAATATGTTATTGAATACCAAATATTTGATAACGACTATTTTTGAGAAATAGTATGCTTGACAAATATTATCCGTTAAATACAGAAATATACTAATCAATAACATGATAGTCATGATATACAGTATTAATCTATTAAACTCAATAATTCATAGTTATAGCTTAATCTTTTACACCATTACTTTGTTTTATTTTAGGAAATTTAAAAATTTATATAATATATACTTTTCAATTATTAAATAGTACAAGGCGGCGAAGCCGTCTGCATGGTCATGCTCTAGTTAGAATTAAATAGAAACTGATAGCTAATTGTACGGTCATTTCAAATAGTATGAGCTGGCTCATCAACACTAATTACTGTTCGAGTTGGCGTCAAACTGTTTTCTAAAATATAATTAGCATTCACCATATCATTATTTTCTGCTCTAAAAATCGCCTGTTCTTCAGTTTCAACTATTTGAGGTCATTAATTGATGAGAAATTTTCGCTTAAAATATTGACCAAAAATAAACATAAAAAAAAAAAAAGAACATACTAAGATGACTTTGAATATGTCTCTTAATTATTCTTTTCTTTGCAATTTCACGATCTATATGTAAACCCCATAGTTCGTGCATATGTGATGCAATTGATCTCCAAATTGGAGGCTCCTTCAAATGGAGGTAAAGCCCTTCCAATATCACCAATTTGTGACTAGTTCAAAGCAATAATAATGAAATAAATTTTAACAGTATTCAATATAAGCAAATGTACTACTATGTACAACCTTGGTGATATTTTAATGTCATTTTCGACAGGATCACCTTTACCATGATCATACGATGGTGCAGTTATTATTTGATCGTCAGTAATGGGACGCCGGAGAGCTTCTGTCAAAGTAAGAAGACCTTTACCAAAATTCGATCAATATACACTAAAATTAGAGAAAGTACATTCCTCGAATTAATAGCGAGCAACCAAATAACCCAACCTTGAGCATCAAACGTCCAATGTGCACCTCTCCGGGCATAGGCTTCTGTAGGGTCCTAATTTTTTAATCAAAATTTTACACGAATATAATTTACATATTGTATTTGTCGCGAAATGAGAGCATACATGTCATTTCAAATAATGTCCGAATTAAATTTAATTCTGTCCATTATTCAAAATAACTTGCAAGCTGTCATTTCGATAATATAGTATATGTTCGTGCGTACTGGAAATGTATCTAACGTTTTCTTGGGATAATGATACCCATCCATTGATACCGCTATAGCAACATTTTTTCCCACAAGTTCATTTACACGGTCAACAAGAGCTTTTGCTAAAGTAGACTTCCCCGAACCCGGTATTCCAGCAATAGCGACAAGGAATCGGTCGTGGGACGGATGATTTCTATTAAAAATATTTAGAATCATTAAAGTTGATATAAAAAAGCAAATTAATTTTAGATCTATACTGACGATATCTTTTCTGCAAGATATATTGCGAGTGTATTATAGGTAGCGTCCATTGGGATCAAAAATGAGCGAAATTGGATGAATTTGGTGTAAGACTAGGTTAATGCGCTTTATATTGATAAAGCAAGTTACACAAGTCTTATTATATACGGAATTTGGAATGATAAGTTCGATTTAATGTTTTTTCTTAAGCAAAAAAATCCTGCGTTCAACTAACAATATTCTGATCCGTTTATTATTTATCATTGTTAAAAAAACATTTATTTAAATCCCTGTATTTATAGTTAACGATATTACCATAATTTTTAAATTATGTATTCGCTATTGTTCTTTTGAACTATTAAAATAACTATAAATTATTTTACATTTTATTATACATTTTTCTTGTGCTTTAATATATACATATTACTAAAACGCTATTTACAGTAATTTAATATACTATTAAAAAATATATATATATATATTAATTTATTTCGCACTTTAACATACTACTAAAAATTAAATTATTTCGTTAATATACTACTAAAAAGTAAGTTATTTCGTTAATATACTACTAAAAATTAAATTGTTCTACTTTAATTTAACATACGTCAAACCTCTCTATAGTCACCTCCTCTATAGTCACAAAATTAATATATTATAGTTACCAATTTATTTTTACCAATTATCTATAAATATATAAAAAAATACCTCTATATTAGTCATACTTCTTTATAATCACAGCTTTTTGTATCCAACGGTGTGACTATAGAGAGGTTAGACTCCACTTTAACATACTACTAAAATTATTTCGCACTTTAACGTACTATAATATTATCAGCTCGTTCGGTACTATTATTAACGCGAAATAACGCGTAAGGGGGTGTAATTTCGATTTTTGGCCATAATCTCCCAATCGGTATGTGAATAAACGGAAACGAATCCGCTAATCCCCAACGGATCAGGAAATTATTATTACGAATTAGGTTTAATTCGGGGCAAAAATTCGAAATAACGCCCCTGCGCGTATTTCACGAAAATACGGTAATCGGTTTTTATAATAGTCAAATGTAAAGGTCAATCAAGCTGACAACATGATAGATATAAATATAAATTATGCGATTTACTAATGTCCTGTACTACGTATATACGGACATACGAAGAATCACTACATCCCGAAAATCTAGAAAAAAAAAATCCTTACAATTTATAATCACGAATGTGAATAAATAAATTATTAAATCTCAATAATTTATTATTCATATTCCGGGATTATAAATTGTATTTTTTTTTCTAGATTTTAATTTTCGGGAAGTTGATCTTTCGGGATTATAACCTTTCAATATTACGTTCACTGAATTCAGTATATACTAACAAAATGGAGACGTTTTAAAGGATGGTCCTTAATACATTTTAATAAATTCTAAAGAGAACAATTTTTGATTTCATTGCAAAAGCATACATATGGGCTGATTTATAGAATTGCCAATAACTTTTGATATACTAATCTATTTTTGAATAATTTTATTACCATAATGTTGGT
The DNA here is from genome assembly GCA_003550325.1 of Gigaspora rosea. NCBI lineage: Eukaryota > Fungi > Glomeromycota > Glomeromycetes > Diversisporales > Gigasporaceae > Gigaspora > Gigaspora rosea. The sequence goes on from QKWP01000070.1 coordinate 110,000, forward strand.
CTTGATGAGACAGTTCTAATGAATTCAAAATCATCAAAATCCAATCACAGGATCCCAAGATAATTAAGCTTTGTATAATTTTACTATTAACTTTTACTATGTAGACAATCAACGTATGGATTGGTTTTACTATGTAGACAATCAACGTATGGATTGGTTTTACTATGTAGACAATCAACGTATGGATTGGTTTTTATATATGAAAACCAATCCATACGTTGATTGTCTACATAGTAAAAGTTAATATAAAATTATACAAAATCTTAATTATCTTGGGATCCTGTGATTGGATTTTGATGATTTTGGATTCATTAGAACCGTCTCATCGAGACCAACATTTTGGTAATAAAATTATTCAAAATAGATTAGTATATCAAAAGTTATTTGCAATTCCATAAATCAGCCCATATGATTTACCTTAATATATTTAAAAAGATCAGTACGAACTTTTGATAAGCTTAAATCTTCTTAATTTCAAGATTTATTATTGTTTGTGGAAGTCCAAATAATAGATAAGCTCTGGTTTTACATCCAAGTTTATTTAATAGGTTGGATTGGTACTGGTTTTGTTTGATCCGGGATTGAATCTTTGTAGTTATCCATCTCATTGAGTTACTTAGGATGTGAATTCTTTTTTTTTCTAGTTCATTTTCTATAAACTACTAGCTGTTTTGTTTTATTTTTTAGGCCATTTCTTTGATATATAAGTTCTTTGTGTTCTTGTATTTTCAAAAATTCATTAACCTACATTACAATTTACATGAAATGCGGTTTTATGATCATTTTAATTCGGTCATAGTATACAAAGAAGGTATATATCACGCATTTAATTGATTAATAAGCGATAAGCATTGTTACCTTCTTTGACCTTTAATTTCAAGTCTAACGAAATTTGTCGTTACAATATTTTAATTATTATCATTAATTGGCCGGAGCGTAGCGACGGACCCTTAGTTTCTATGCAAGGTGATACAAAAGTTACGTTTTTGATGCACTTTTGCCTAAAAAACGTATCTTTTCTGATGCATCTTTGTACATCTTGTATCAAAAGTGCACCTTTGAAATTTTTTGTCTGTCCGCACGCGTGTCGCGTAATTAAAAAGTCAAAAAAAAAACATATCATATCGTAGAGTACCTTCTAAAGCAGTAGAACGATAAAACCTGCTTTATTATTAATTACGTTTGTGCACATTGATCCATTAAACTTCGTTCCTTTCTAATAATTATTTAAGTACTTCATTTAGATTTGCTCATTTTTCTTAATCTAACCCCATAACGCTCTAAACTCTCAAACACTATCTCCGGGTACAGATTGAGTCAGCCAGGGTTTTTTGCTTGTATCCCGGTACGTAATGCAATGACCTCTCGTAACAAGGCGCTTTAAAAAGACCCAAACCCAGATCTCACACTATAACGCTCTACTCCCAATTCTTTATTATTAAAAAAATATATTCATTAAACTACTAATCTTTTCGTTCTAAATTCCTATTTTAGGTTCGTTTGACCTTGAAAAAGTTTATTATACCACACTAAATTTAACCCGCCAATTAAGTATACGATTAAACTCATTTAGCTGTTTTATTAATTATTATCATTAATTATCATATAAAAGGTGGAAATTATTTTTAGGAATAAACTATAACATTAATATTGTACTAAAAAATATCATACCGAAATGAGAGAAATGCTTTAATTATAAAAATAAAGTACTACCTGCTACTTATTTATTTCTAAACCGTTACTTAATAATTGATCATAATGAGTATTCAAAATTTAATATTTTGGCTCCGAACCTACAATGATACGCATTAGCCTAGTTATTATCATCATTACCATTATCATTATAATTACCATTACCATTATCATTATAATAATTAATTAACTCTTATAACTTTTTAAAGCAAAAATAAGAACAACCCGCTAACAGAAATGCAGTTTAGCTAAAAATCTATCAATTTTTTAGAGTTTTTTAATTTAGCTTGTTTTAAAAAGTTATGACATTTTATTAATAAAGATTAGATGCGTTTTACTGTTGTTCCGCACTGCATAAACTTTTAGTTATATGTACAAATTTCCAAAATTTTACTGACAGTAATAGACTTGATTTTGTCAATGCACTGTTATACAACTTATTCATCAAACTAAGAAAAAAATTTTTTTTCACTATTAAGAAATACTATACAGTCAAACCTTCTAAAATACAATCCTAAATGCACGCTTATAAAAAACTCCCTAAATGCAATTCATCACTTGAACCCAACTAATGTAATACGATACCTAGTACCGCACGTTTGACTAAATTTTACATATAGTCCCGGGCACAATGCATTTAGAGAGGTCTGACTGTATGTACAGTACTTCACTATATCGAGGTTGAAGCTTAATAATTCCGTAATTCAAAATTCATTATATCTCGAGAGTTCACTATAACAATAGCAAGTTGTGTTACTCACAAATGTCAAAATGAATAGATTCATTTGACTAACGCTAAAATAAGTATGTGACCCATAGTACAGTAGATTAATAGTTATAAAAACTTTTGTTTTTATTCTCACGTATCGGTTGTCTTATCACCCAGAAAAAAAAAAGATCACTTTAATTTCAATAACTAAGGCTAAAAAACGACTTAAATAATAATGTCACGACTAATTTATTGTCTTACACTACTGTTCTTGGTTTTCTTGGTTTTTATTAGGTCTGCTACATCCCGTAATCAACAAAATTTATGCTATTTAAAGCGAATTTGATAAAAAGATTATATAGAATAATCATTATTATAAGCTAAACAGGGATGTTGTTTGGATATTACAGCAACTTATTAATTTTTGATTATAAATTATTGCTGATTAAAAAAGTTTCGTATAGATAATTCTAAGTAAAAATAGTTAATTCAACTATTTATTTATTTTTTTTTTATACAACGAGGTCTATCCTCTAACTCTTTATTAATCAATTAATAATTACATTTTATAGTTATAATTTTAATGAAAAAAAGGTGAGGTAGGGGTAAGAGCTACTTTACTCTCGACCTAAGCTGTACTAGACAGGTCGGTCGTAGACCTCTAGCTTGTGCGTGAATATGTACATCCTTTACTAATATACTTATCTATTTCTAATTGTATCAAAAATTTTTTTAGAGGGGTGGTGGGTATTCTATCTATTCTATTAAGTGGAGGGGGAACAGGAATAACTAAGTCATAAGTAATCTGACGAGAAGGTAGCCAGATCTCGTCATAGATTATTTTAACTATAAGATGGTGTAATAAGGGGGAGTATTTGATTCTATCACTTCGTTTATCAAAAGGGGCAAGCGTTGCTGTAGTTATAAACCCTAACGGTAGGCCGCGGCTAATATGAACATTCATAAACGCTGATATGAATTCTCTTGGATTAGTTACTTGTAGTTCTAGTTCTTCTGCAAGTACTGAAATTACGTCTTTAAGTTGTGATTCTAGAATAGAGGAGTTGCGTATACATGTTATCAAATGGGCAATATCTTCTGGTGCAGCGTAACACCTCGGGCAGGTATAGTATGGGTGTTTCTGTGGATCACGTTCATAGAGGGTGAGGTGCGTAGGAAGATCGTCTGCGATTAGTTTGACCTTAAAGTTTTTTATCCTTGAGACAAGGGGATCAGTACGCAAGGATAGTAGTTTATCTTCTAAACTGAGGTACGTTAGTGTCAGCTTGATCTGAATATAATCAAATACGTTGATCCAATGTTTTATGCGGTTTTGATTTGTCCATTTGAGGTGGTTTGTAATAGCTAGGATGTTTTTAGTTACTTTTTTTAGTTGGTATATGCAGGGAACAGAC
>QKWP01000070.1:126590-161153 GCA_003550325.1 Gigaspora rosea
AAAAAAAAAACACCAATATAAGTAGTTGTTATTGTTGCTATTATAGCAAATTGAAATCCCTTTTATCAAAATTAAATAAGAATTTTTATCAACTTGCATAAAATTATATAGCTAATTATTATACTTATGAGAACAATATTATTATTTTACTGTTCTCAAAAAATTTTTTAATAGCGAACAGTAAAAAAATTTTACTGTTCTCAAATTTATAACAGTGTTCTCATGAGAACTCTGAGAACACTAATTTCCTACACTGGGTGTAACATGAAAATCGTTTGGTTTTTAGAACATAAAATATATGATATGCAGAATTACACATATCGGCCGATTTGGTTTGACCCCAAAATTAGCCAATCATAATTGAGAATTATTTGTCGTTAAAATTTATTACAAGGTGAGTTTTTACAAAAACGGTCTTTTAAACTTACTTTGAAGCCATAATTAAATGTAGATTATTGCAATATCTACATGTTTTGTTATTAGCTCAAAGTAGGTTAAAAAGGCTTTCTTTTACGGCTTAGTGTAGTTGTTTTTTTTTTAGTATTTATTGCTTGTTTATCTCATATAAAGGCTAAAAAGCTTTTTTTATTGAATGTTTCGTTTGTTATTCTCACGTCGTTTAATGGCAAAAGTCTGTAACTCTAAAAATCAAATCAGCGGATATGATAATATTAAAATATTCAAAATTATTATTTTATCATACCGGACAACTATTAAATATCTACCGGTAATAGTGCCAAATTTGAATATTATATATAATCAAATAATTAATTAATTTTTATATAATTAAAGAATATATATTTAAAGAAGAAATTTATTTGGTGCAGGTGCACTGTGTCCAAATATATAAGATTAGGGTTAGGGTTAGGTAAAATTGTGTGAATATTTTTGTAAAACGAAGTTTCCGTTATTCACATTCAGTGATCGGGTGATTAATATTAGTTATACAACAAGTGTCACCCTAGTAAAATTTTTTAATACAGAGAGGTGCACTAAAAAATAATGCCCTATTTAATAAATAATATTTTTTATATAAAAACTTTGATTATATTTGGAAAGTAGTTGCAAGAGAAAATAACTGTCAAGGAATTATTTATCAGGAATGATTGGACCAATGTGTAATCTAAATAACAGAAATTCGTCAAATACCCAGAGTCGGACTTTTTCACGCTGTCCTAGCCCTAGCCCTACCCGTCTGGGTAAGGGCTCAATTTCTCAAGCCCACGGATCCAGGAATCGATATCCTAGTTAGACCCTTTCAGGACTAATCGTTGGGTACCTGTGGGTAGCCCTGCCCTTTGTGGAGACCCACCCAAAAGCTTGAGAATTTCTGTATCATTTGGCTCGATTTCTAAAGTCTTGTTTAAATCTGCAAGTGACTCTTCATATCTACCTAACTTTATATAATTTTTTGCACGAATTTTAAGAATTTCTGTGTTATTTGGCTCAATTTCCAATATCTTATTTAAATCAACAAGTGATTCTTTATATCGATCTTGCATTATATAAGCTTTTGCACGGAATTTAAGAACTTCAGTATCGTTTGAATCAATTTTCAACACTTTATCAAAATCCACAAGCGACTTTTCATAGCGGTCCAGTCTTATATAAGTTAATCCACGAAGTTTGAGAATTTCTATGTTATTTGGGTCAATTTCCAATGTCCTATTTAAATCTGCAAGCGATTCTTCGTATCGATTCAGTTTTTCATAAATTGTCCAGCGAAGTCTGTAAATTTATGTGTTATTCGACTCAATTTCCAATATTTTATTTAAATCCGCAAGCGATTCTTCATTGCGATCTAACTTTATATAAGTTTTTTTACGAAGTTCGAGAATTTCTGTATTATTTAGTTCAATTCCTAATATCTTATTTAAATCTGTAATCAACTCTTCATATCGATTTAGCATTATATTAACATTTACACGAAGCCTGAGAGCTTCAATATCGTTTGACTCAATTTCCAATACCCTATCTAAATCTGCAAGTGATTTTTCATATCGATCTAACCTTATATAAGTTAATCCACGAAGTCTGAGAATTTCTGTATCATTCGGCTTAATTTCCAATGCCCTATTTAAGTCTGCAAGCGACTCTTCATATCGATTTAGCCTCTCATAAAGCATTCCACGAAGTCTGAGAATTCCTGCGTTATCTGGCTTAATTTCCAATGCCCTATTTAAGTCTGCCAATGACTCTTCATGTCGATTTAGGTTCTCATAAATTATTCCACGATTTCTGAGAATTCGTATGTCATCCGGTTCATTTTCTAGTGCCTTATTTAAATCTGCGAGCGATTCTTCATACCGATCTAGCATTAAATAAATGATTCCGCGATGAAAAATAAATTCTACATTATTTGGTTCAATATCCAATAATTTATTTAAATACGAAAGACCTTCTTTGAGATTACCCAAATTCAAATTTGCATGCGCATTTAATAGATATACTGTGATTATTCAAAAAAAAAAAAAAAAAGAGAGTAAATATTAGAACATGAAACAAAATTTACATAGGGTATTAAATTCATTAAAATTAATTTCAATCTTATCATTCATACTCGTATATTTTTAAATTTTAAAATTTTAAGAGAAGATATCTTGACAAAACCACCTAAACAGGTTCAATGTAATTTTATTTAAATTTAAAAATCTCGTGGTCGTCGGTATCTTCGCTTAAAATTTTATATTACAAATGTATGAATATCAGCTGTCTTAAAATTTTTTTTTCAGAATTTTTGCGCACTGTATAATAAACTATAATTCATATTTTGTATAAGTATCACGGTATACCAAATTTATCGTTAATTGCTAATATTCATTCGATATAAATTAGGTAAAGTTATTATTTAGGATAAATAACAAGTTATAGATTCACCATATTATTCTCTCTAAATTTTCTATTATTGTTTGCTTCTTCATATGGCAATATTAACAATTCATCGTTCGTTTGGTGTACTTATTAAATTATTATTTCATTAAATTAATTGTTAAACAATAGTTTGGGAACAAATTTGGTAATTATTAAAAACATTAAATATATTTACCATTAAGTGAATTTTGCGAATTATTATATTCACTTTTATTATTGTATTTTAAAATATCTATAAAATAATTGTTTATCAACGAAAGTATTAAAATGAATTGCATTATCCATTATTAATATTCATATTCATATTACTTACCATTGTTTAAATCTTGCATAATTATTAATAAATCACTACTTTTTGCGTCCACAAATTAACTGTCTGAAATACGTCAAAAAACAGCAAATCGTTATAATTACAAGAAATAATTATAGGTAGACAGTAGATATGTTATTACCTGAATTGGACTTATTTTTAGGATTAGAAATGCCTCTATAATCAGTAATTTCACTTTTATTATTAGACAAATATACTTGAGAAACGAAAGGAAGAAAATCTAGATCTGATATCGTAGTTTCTTCATTGTCATTCCTTCCTAGCATTTTAAAACAATATTCAATTAATTCAAATGCACTTGGTCGTCGTAAAAGGTCTAAATCCCAACATCTTTCCATTAAGCATTTATATTCATAAGGGATTCTAGATTCATTTAATGGGCGGAGACCATTACAAATATTTCTTGCAAGATGAATATCGTAGTTATAATTATCAAATGGTTTGCGTCTAGTTACGAGTTGCCACATAATTATTCCAATGCTATACATATCTGATGCAGTTGAATAATTTTTATTGTATAAAACTTCAGGTGCAACATACGGAATGATTCCAAATACTTGATCAGCTGGGTTTTTATCTGCAGGACCACATGTTCCAAAGTCACTAATATACCATTTTATTTGATCTGAAAGAATATTTCCGGGATGAATATCTTTATGTACCATGTCAACACCATGGATTAAACAAAGTCCATTAAGTATTTGCTGGAGTATTGAATATATTTGTTTCCAGTTATATTTATTGTTTTCATCAAATAAAAAAGCATTAAGGTCACCATCATTCATATATTTTAATATTAACATGTATTCTGAACTATCCGGATATTTTGTTAAACCGTAACACTTAACACTATTTACAGGATTACTAATTGAGAATATGATATTAGTTATGGCCTATTAAAAATAAGACACCAGATTTAATTAATGCATAATAAATTTAACCCAATAATTTAAATTAAATAAAATTTACCTCTTTAAAAAAATCTATGCTTGCATTATTGGATTTGTCTAATAATTTTAAAACGATTTTTTCTGGTTTCGACCTTACGAACTTTTGAGCTTTTTCATCCCAGTCAACAATCCGACCATCAATCCATGTAGATGTAAATATAGATCCAAAGCCACCTTTTGATTTAAACTCAATTTCTTCAAAATTATCAATAGGCACCCATTCAATAATTGTATCCAGAGTTGATCTCATTTAACTACTTTGAATTAAGTCATCTAAAAATTCATTACCAGATGCCCAATTATGAATATTATTTTTAAGATGCTGTCGAATGCACTCATTTATATGTTCGGTTGAAGATATTTTATGAATTCCTAAGCTTGACAAGTCATTTGGATTAATTTCCAAAGATTTATTCAAGTCCGCAAGTGATTCTTTGTATTGTTGTAACATTCTATAGGTATTTCCACGATCTCTAAATGTAAGTGCATTATTTGGTTCAATTTCCAATGCTTTATCCAAATCTGCAAGAGATTCATTATATCTATCTAATAACCTATAAATGTTTCCACGATTTCTGAGAACAAACGCATTTTTTGGTTCAATTCCCAATATTTTGTTAAATTCTAAAAGTGATTGCTCTAAATTAAACGACATACAAAGAAAAAATCCTCGCATTATATATGTATATGTGTTATCTGATTCATTTGTGTTTGTAATTATTTGTTCAATACCAGAGATAAATTTTTTATATTCTTTCTCGTATGCTTCTTTGTATGACGTAATATTAAGCTTTGAAAGAAGTCGTTCCATGTCATCAAATAAATTATAGTAAAATTGTGCCATTTGAACTTCAGAAGCAAGCATATCATTTGGTTCGATTTCTAATGATTTATTCAAGTCCGAAAGTGACTCTTTGTAACGACCCAACCATTTATAAAGATCTCCGCGGGCTCTAAGCGCAGACAAGTTATTTGGTTCAATTTCCAACGCCTTATTAAAATTTTCAAGCGAATTTTCATATTGGCCCAACATTCGATAAGTATTTCCATGGGAAATTAGGGAAATCAGATTGCTTGGTTCATTATTTAAATCTCTATTCATATCTTCTAATAAATCTTTCTGCGTATTGAGACAACATGATAACAAACCCAAAGTTTGAAACATTTTTTATGCCCAAAAATTATGCATTAACCTGTTAAAATTGTTGGATATTCAAAAAACACTCAAAATTTTGTATATCGCATTTAAATACAGTTATAATTATTAATAATAGATTGTAATACGCGATGTGCATATATGCATATGTGCATGTGGTCATTTTATTATACTGTATATAGAAATTTGAATTATGAAAATATTATTTAATTTTTTTCAATTTTTTAGTTATAATAGCATATGAAACACGGATATAATTTTAATTCCATATAATAGAAAATTTAAAGGCATAAGTTAAATTAAAGTTAGGTTAGATTAGTGTTTATGCGTAATTTCTACTAAAATTTTGCAAACAAATCTTTTTGTTTTTTTAGAGCTCTAAAAAATAGGTTATAAGCAAAATCTTAAGCATACAAATAAAAAAAATGCCAATAAATAAAATAAAATTATATATATACATATATATTACGTTTTAGTATACAGCATATTATGATCAACGTTGTCAAGCGTTGGAATAAAATTTGATTCTAGGTGATTAATGCTGCCAGGTGTTAGGATGAATTTGAATCTAGATGCTTTTATNATTAATAATAGATTGTAATACGCGATGTGCATATATGCATATGTGCATGTGGTCATTTTATTATACTGTATATAGAAATTTGAATTATGAAAATATTATTTAATTTTTTTTCAATTTTTTAGTTATAATAGCATATAAAACACGGGTATAATTTTAATTCCATATAATACAAAATTTAAAGGCCAAAAGTTAAATTAAAGTTAGGTTAGATTAGTGTTTAAGGTTAGAAAATGCTAATTTCTACTAAAATTTTGCAAACAAATCTTTTTGTTGTTTTTAGAGCTATAAAAAATAGGTTATAAGCAAAATCTTAAGCATACAAATAAAAAAAAATACTAATAAATAAAATAAAATTATATATATACAGTATTACGTTTTAGTATGCAGCATATTATGATCAACGTTGCCAAGCGTTGGAATAAAATTTGATTCTAGGTGATTAATGCTGCCAGGTGTTAGGATGAATTTGAATCTAGATGTTTTTATACACATGATATCCAATAAAAAAAAAAAAGACTGCACCAACTAAATACCACTTATAGCAATACCAATATAAACTACAGCATCAGTTGAAGATGATTGGCATGGATGTTGAAAAGTTGATAAACAAAAGTTGGACGAAGTTGAGGTATAAATTGAACTAACTAAAAGAGTTGGAGTTACAAGAGTTGATAAGGAACACCAGATGGAACTGGAAAGATACCAGACGGAATTTGAGGGTCACCAGATGCGGTTGAAGAAGCTGAATGAGCTACAGGAGCACCTCCGTGATGGAAAACCATGAAAGTTCCAGAAGTTTTATCGCCAGAACCGTCATAGAGTGCAAAATAATAAGTGCCCACGGGACGTCCACATGTAAGATTGGATAAAGAGGGTTATATTATTGCTAATTACGACTGCATTTTTAGTCATGTTATCGATAACACTTAAAAAGTGCCTGGAAGTGCATTTGCTTGTGGGTGTATGTCCAAGTGATTGTAATAGTGCACCAACTATAACACTACCGCCAGGCGTGTAAAGTTATTGAACCTCTAAAAATACAGGTACAATGCTAAAATCTTTAATTTGAATTAATTATCCACCTATCTATGTCCCATAAGATGTTCCTACTTTTTTTCTAGATTACCTATACGGATTTTTTTATCAAAATTGATGCCAAGAGGCTGGATAAATAAATAACATCCTTTATTTGCCTATAACTATAATAATTACCATTCTATACCAAATTCGAATAAACAAAATGAAAATTTGTTGACTTACGGACTGAAGCAGACCTAATAACAACTAAGAATAGCATAATAAAATAAATTAAATGAGACATTATTACTGATGTTTAGTTGTTTTTTTTGGCTTAGTTACTCATTATTATGTTAATAATTTAAAAGTGTACTCTATTTCTGAATAGGCCAATCGTGATATTTTATATGAAAATTATTAATGAAAACTACTGCACCATAAATAATTATTTATTATAGTTTTAGATGCAGAACTCTGAATTGTACTAATAAAGGAATTTCTTGCTCTTTTATCCGCTTCTTGGTTTGGACTGGTTAAAAAATTTTTTTTTAACAATCAAATTTGGATCCGTTACCACATGTATACTATTTTGAAAGCCCTCATTTTATTTTTATGTTCGTCTATAATTCCGAAATTTTCCATAACGGTCGAACTTTTCAAACAGGATTTGGTAATTTTATATGTCTATGGCTTTTTGTGTTCTAAAAAGGGACGTCCGCATCTATGACCCAAAAATGTGCGGACATATGGGTAAATATATATATTCCCGATTGACCAATCAAATGTATCGGGACATTTGGACACATAACCTCGGTCATATCGATATACTGTACTGTATGTCGCTATAGTAGTTAAATTCTGTGACTTTAAATTAAAAAATTGTAAAAAAACAAGTTCACAAAACAAGAACATAAGTACTATTTACGTTTACGTCTGAATCATTTTATTCGCATTAATGTGGTGAGTGTAATTAACGAACAGAATTAAGAACACCTTAAGTAAGGTTATATTTAAAATTTGGATAACAAAATAAAACAAAAAAAAAAAAAAAAAATTATTATATTTGTTAATTTGATAAAATTATTTAAATATTAAAGCCTTTAGGTTAATTGCCTTTAATAAAAAGTGGATAAAATTTATGAAAAGTTTATATTAAAGCCAATATAACCTTTATATTATTATTCGCCAATACACAATATCTGTACTTTTAGTGATTACCATGCACCATGTAAAAAACTTTCATTCAAATCTTTGACGATCAGTTATTATCATTTCATCAACCCAATAAAACATCCTACGAAAATTCTACATATCTATTGAAAATTTACATCGGGCCGCTAATATTTATTCACAAAAATCATGGTTTTATTATCATTATTAGCATATGTAAATGCACCAGCTTTTATTTTTGCATGCCATACACATAATCGAATACGTACTGGTCATGTTAAATTTTGAAACAGTGTAGGACCTTAATTGAGACAAAATACTAATTTTGATTGGCTAATATCTTAAAATTTTATTATATTTTTAAAATTTGTTATGTTTTTTATATATATACGGCCAAATTTTTATTTGATTAGTAACTTTAAAAGGAAATAACATTATAAACTTTTGTTATATTAAAAAATAAACTCAATAGTTTTGTTCTGCTTGTTTGTTTGTATATTTTTATGAAAAATTTTTTCTTTTAACTGTATTTTTTATTTTTTTATAGAATTTTAAAAAATTATTAGTTATTAGTTGCAAGTCCTGCACTGTTTAATTTCTAAAAGCCAAACGAGTTTCATGTTAGGTCAAATTACAATTTTTTTGGACCTAGAGATGTGACCCGATCAATTTTTTTATACGGACAAACTGGTTTTTTCTATATAAAAAATTACAATTCTAACGCTATCTAAAATCATAAATAAAGTGTGATGCAATGATAAGCGAAAATAAGCAATACGCAACAATTTGTGATGAATAGAGTCAGATTTAAGACTTTGCGGACAGAAACCACCTATTAACATAGTCACTCATATGCATTCGTTCCTGGTATAACTACACGATTAGATCTGGTAAAAATTGGCATGTTTTATTTCTATACCTTATAAAATTAAGATAAAAGATTGAATTTAGTTTATTAGTTTTTGAAGAACCTTCAATAAAAATTTAAAGAAAAATCAGAATATCTCAAAAAAAAACTAAAATTGGCAAAAATTTTTTTAAACTTTAAATAAATATTTCTTAACAACTATCAATCTAAATCTGATGAAACTTTTTTAACCCGACACAAATTGCATGGGATACTGCATCCATAATTAACAAAGCCATTGTCAAGAAAAATGCTGTTGTTTAAGGAATGATCATTAGATTGCGTCACATAACGAACTCCTTGATTTTATTGCAACCTTGCGTTAGTTAAAATTTGTACTTTTTGCTTATCGTTAAAGGATCAAATTCAATACAAGTCACTCTATTTTTAGTTATGGTGAATTCTCTATTCAGCGATGACTAATCATTATCTCGATAGTGAAGTTTAGTCTCAAAGATCAATCTATATAAAATTAACTTAATATAATAAATTTATTGATAAACTCTTGATACAGTGAAACCTCTCTAAGTGCACCCTCTATAAGTGCACATCCTCTGGCTCAAATATATACATAACCTCTATGCACTTTTTCTTGTTGTTCTCTAAGTGCATGTTGTTAAAGTTTTGTTCCAAGGGCGTACACTTATAGAACTTTTACTGTATAGTAAAATTTTATCATTTCTCTATAAAGTGAAAAAAAATTTAACAAACTTGATTTATTTATTTTGTTTTATATATTTCTATAAATTGTATTTTACAGTAGCATAGCATATTTTGATAAGCCAACATTAACAAACGTAGATTAAAATTTGAATCTAAATATTAACGCTGCCAGGTGCTGCAACATATGTTAAATCTAAATGTTTTTTATATACACGATATCCAACAAAAGATAAGTTTATGCCAACTACAACACCACCTACAACACCACCAACTATAGAAATACCAACATACATTCCAATATCAGGTGAAGATGATTGTTCTGAAGGTTGTGGAGGGGGGTGTATGGTGGTAGTGACAGGTATACGAATCGTAGTCGTAGTTGTATAAATTCTAGTAACAGTAGACGGAGTTGGAGCAGGAGCAACTGGAGCAGCACCTGCTGGAGCAGCAGCACCCGCCGGAGCACCAGTAGGAGCAGGACCCTCTGAAAATATAGGTACGTACGTATTGCATCATGTTAAAATGGGCTTTAATATATTTTAATTGAATTAACTGTTTTTACTTAGAATTATCTATACGAAATTTTTTTAATCAGCAATAATTTATAATCAAAAAATTAATAAGTTGCTGTAATATCCAAACAACATCCCTGTTTAGCTTATAATAATGATTATTCTATATAATCTTTTTATCAAATTCGTTTTAAATAGCATAAATTTTGTTGACTTACGGGATGTAGTAGACCTAATAAAAACCAAGGAAACCAAGAACAGCAATAAATTAGTCGTGTCATTATTATTTAAGTCGTTTTTTTAGCCTTAGTTATTGAAATTAAAGTGAACTTTTTTTTCTGGGTGATAAGACAACCTATACGTGAAAATAAAAAAGTTATTATAACTATAAACAATAATCTACTGTACTATGGGTCACATACTTATTTTAGCGTTAGCCAAACGAATTTATTCATTTTGACATTTGTGAGTAACACAACTTGCTATTGTTATAGTGAACTCTCTGAATTTTGCATTGTGCCGGGACTATATGTAAAATTTAGTCTAACGTGCGGTACTAGGTACCGTATTACATTAGTGATGAATTGCATTTAGGGGGTTTTTTTATAAGCATTTAGGTTTGTATTTTAGGTCTGATTGTATAGTATTTCTTAATAGTGAAACCATTTTTATTCTTAGTTTGATGAATAAGTTGTATAACAGTGCATTGACAAAAATCAAGTCTATTATTGTCAGTAAAATTTTGGAAATTTGTACATATAACTAAAAGTTTATGCAGTGCGGAAACGCATCCAATCTTTATGAATAAAATGTCATAACTTTTTAAAACAAGCTAAATTAAAAAAACTTTAAAAAAATTGATAGATTTTTAGCTAAACTACATTTCTGTTAGCGGATTGTTCTTATTTTTGCTTTAAAAAAGTTATTAGAGTTAATTAATTATTATTATGTTTTTTTAGAGCAAACTCTTAACACATTCAGGTGTTTTTCTATTTCCAAATATAGGTGTCGGCTAAAGCCAGGTACATCATGAAATTACCCGACATGTAACCTGGATCCGTCCGAACTAGGGTTGCAGGTGAAACTAATCTTCAATGGTGCTACCAATCACCAATCACCAATCAACATTGGTGATACTGGTGATACTGTGGTTGTTGAAAACCTACGTAGTTCACCCACAAAAAATTTTCCGGTCATGTGACTTTTTGTGGCGCAAACAAGGCGCAAACCAATTGAATTTTAGGATCAGGTGTAACGTAAAAATTGAGCTTTTTATGATTTTTACTAATAGCTCCGAAGTTTGTCTATGAAATCATCTACTGCGCATTAACAAAAAAAAATTTCTTGCAAAATTTTGGTATGAGTAGCATTCTAACCAAGCGTCTAACCCAAACCAACCACACGATTTATTACTTTAATTCTTTCGCTTTATTCGATTGTTTTGATTGTTTTGATTTTCACGTTACACCTGATCTCAAATTTTGATTGGTTTGTGCCACAAAAAAGTCACATGACCAGAAAATTTTTTGTAGGTGAGCTACTATCGTCGTTGATGAAGACGATAGTAGCTCACCCACAAAAAATTTTCCAGTCATGTTACTTTTTTGTGGCACAAACCAATCAAAATTTGAGATCAGGTGTAACGTGAAAATCATAACAATCAAAACAAACGAATAAAGCGAAAGAATTAAAGTAATAAATTGAGTGGTTAGGGTTTGGGTTAGACGCTTGCTTAGAGTGCTACTAATACCAAAATCTTGCAAGGAAATAGATGATTTCATAAACAAACTTCAGAGTTATTAGTGATTTTTTATGAAAAATTATAAAAAGCGCAATTTTTACGTTACATCTGATCCTAAAATTCAATTGGTTTGCGCCTAGTTTGCGCCACATGAACGGAAAATTTTTTGTGGGTGAGCTACGTAGGTTGTTGTTGAAACTGATAACAGTGCTCCTAGGTCCGGTTCGAGTCTGATCTGGTCCGGGTCCAGACCAGACTCAGATCAGGGGCGATGATTTTATGCGGCAACAAACTATTAATTATGCATGCAACAAAAGTAAATTATGCGCGCCTTGATGTGCATAAATTTTTATAATTATGCGCTATTCTGCATCCAAAATTCATATTTTATGCACAATTATGCTAAGTTTTGCTATGGACCAGCATTTGGAATACTTCGAAACTTCCTCAAATTTTTTTCTCGACCTTGCTCGTAATTTGCGTTGATTGATTTTCTATTCAGAACTTTTCGGAATTGTACTTAAAGAGTTAATTATGCGAAAATTACTTAATAGCAACATACTTTATACAGTATTATGCAGCAAATCTAACATATGCATTATCAATCATATTATGCGGATTATGCAGTTTTATGCGAATTGCATAAAATCATCGTCCCTGACTCAGATTCAATTATGAGTTTGGTCCGGGTCTGGTCCGAAATCTGCAGACTGGTCTGAGTTCAAATATATTTATACATATTTTTTGGTGCTAAATAATTTTATTTAGTGCATGAAGTTAGAATTAATTTTATAAATCATAAAATTTTATAGAAATTTATTAATAAAAGGGAGTAAATTTATTCATTACCCCATGTGATGCACCTTATATGTCGCTCTCCCAATCAAATTTCAAGATCAGGTATAACATTACATGATCAAAAAATTCAAAACAAACGTTCATTTTGTCAATAATCGTCTATAACTTAAAATTAAGTATATGAAACTGCTCTTAGGCAGTGTTGTCACTTGGACATTGTCCATACTATGTTTTTTGTCCAACGTCCAAGATTGTCCAAAATCGTCCAAGCCTATGTCTCATGCTTAACTAATCAATAAAGTAATTTAAAAAAATATATAATTATATATTTTTTTAGGTGCTGGACTCATTGGTGAAAAAATTAAAATAGATTATCTTAATAAAATTTTAAGTAATTTTAATTTGAAAAAATGGCCAAAATGTCCAAAAAGTGTCCAAGTGACAACACTGCTCTTAGGATTCTAACAAAAAACATTCCTTGCAAAATTTTACTATAAAAATCCTTCTTTCGCCTATACATACAATCTATACCTCACCCTAACCCTATCCAATGAAAAAACAGGTTATTTTAATTGTTTTGATTTTACATTACACCTGATTTTATGATCTGCGGCAGGTGCGACAACATCGCACGTGCGATGTACAGTACTGGACAGTAACTCATTATTAGTAAAACTTTAAATTGTTATAACTTTTTTAAAAAAAAAATTAAATTAAAAAACCTCTGACAAATTGATAGATTTTTAGATAAACTACATTACTACTACATTTTTGTCAAAGAAATTTTTCTTATTTTTAATTTTAAGGAATAAGACATTAATTAAAGTTTATATAAGTTTAAAAAATTGGCATTTAATATAAAAAAAAAGAAAACATATATAGGTTTTTAGCCAATCAAAATCAATTGTACAAAAATTAGCCAATCAGAATTGATTACATAAGCACCCAAAATTGGTGCCTATATGTAAAGATTGGATGTTTTTTACTGTTCCATACTGTATAAATTATTTCTATTAATAAAATTCTATAATTCTTAAAATTCACAAATTTTTATTAATTAATTCTAAACTTTATCACTAAGTAAACTTGTTCAGCATCTAGAAATATATCAAATCAGCAAAATTATTTTTATTTTACTTGAAATTTAGAAAATAGATGCATAATTTTGGATTTTTGATCAAAAAAGTCAAATTTAAGCATTTTTCTTCAAATTTCAAGTAAAATAAAAACAATTCTGCTAACTTAATATATTTTTAGGTGCTGAACAAGTTTATTTAATCCTTTAAGTCAAAAAATGAAATGAACTCTTTCCAACGATCACTTGGACCAAATTTCCGACGGAAGAAAACAAAAAGTTTTTTGTTAGAGCGTGAGTAGAAGTACACAGGACCTACGGTTTCTACAAAGATTAACTATTGCTGCTATCTAGAGACTCCTTTGATATATTCGGCATGCAAGCCAAAAGCGTTTTGGTACAAGATAACTGGCAGGAGGTGGCGCCCTTGTACAAAAAATTTTGGTGGAGTTATCATTTCCGCTCCGTCGACGAAGTAACCTGTGACTATATAATGGGGAATAGCAAAAAAATGAGTTTTCCAACAACACTCTCCTGTAGATTTCTTACAAGTGATTCCTTTGTATTATCTTTTTCGCCTTCCTGCCCTTCTTCCAAAATTTTCGATAAAAAGTGGGGATTTGGTTTACCCCCTCCAAAAGATCGGCTGTTTACTTTTCCAAATTCAGACGGACCTAGTAGAATGCAACCACGTGACGTGTTTGTTTATGAATACGGTTTCGGTGCTACTCCATATGACGTGCTCAATCGATATGGTATAGAGATATTCGAGGTTGGTCGTATAGTCAGAAGAAGATATTAATTAAGGCGTAGCTTAAAGTAGAGATATACAATAGTTGCATTTGTTATATAATTTTTTATTCAACCTACCACGGGTTATAATAGTGTTTTTCCTTTTTTTTTTCATTGGTTTTTGTTTCCTTTTCATTAGACTAGCCTTCGTGCTTTACCATGTAGTTTTTTTTCTTTTTTGTTTTCCTCTTCCTTTTTTTCTTTTTTGTTTGTTTGTTTTTCTTTTTGTATCTCTCGTTTTCTTGGCTTGATATTTTTTTTTTATGTTTACCCCCTCTCCTTATTTTGTCCTTAGTAAATTCCTTGTTAGTTAAAGGAATATGAAGGAGAGAAGAAGCCATTATATTATGGTGTGGCACTTAGGCTAGTTTAATATAGCCTCTAGTTTTTAGCTTGTCTTCAGATTAGTGCGGCAGGTTGTACTTGGGCACTTTTTACAGCAGCCGGGTAATGTCAGATTTGCAAATTAGGAGTAAACAAGTATATTATATAGCGATATACTTAGTATCTTAATAAAATACTGGCGAAACTGCCTAAGTGAAAAAAATCTTTTAAGTTAGAATTAATTAGTAAATATTATGAATTATAAGATTTTATTAAATTTTACTAATAAAATTTTATTATTCACCAAATTTTACTAATTAATTCTAATTTAATACATTAAGTAAACTTGTTCAGCATCTAAAAATATATTAAATCAACAAAATTGTTTTTATTTTACTTGAAATTTGGAGAAAAGATGCTTAAGTTTGACTTTTTTGATCAAAAATCAAAAATTATGCATCTTTTCTCTAAATTTCAAGTAAAATAAAAATAATTATACCATTTTGATATATTTTTAGATGCTGAACATGTTTACTTAGTGCATTAAGTTAGAATTAATTAGTAAAATTTTGTGAATCATAAGATTTTATAGAATTTTATTAATAAAATTCTATAAAATCTTATAATTCATAAAATTTTATTAATTAATTCTAATAAAATGCACTAAGTAAACTTGTTCGGAACCTAAAAATACATTAAATTGGTGGGGTTGTTTTTATTTTACTTGAAATTTTGAGAAAAGATGTTTAAATTTGACTTTTTTAATCAAAAATCCAAAATTATGCATCTTTTCTTCAAATTTCAAGTAAAATAAAAAACTCAGCCAATTTAATGTATATTTAGGTGCTGAAGAAGTTTACTTAATGCATTTTGTTAGAATTAATTAATAAAAATTTGTGAATTTTAAGAATTTATAGAATTTTACTAATAAAATTCTATAAAATCTTATGATTCATAAAATTTTACTAATTAATTCTAATAAAATGCACTAAGTAAACTTGTTCAGCACCTAAAAATACATTAAATCGGCTGTGTTGTTTTTATTTTACTTGAAATTTGGAGATAAGATGTTAAAATTTGTCTTTTTTGATCAAAAATCCAAAACTGTGCATCAAATCTCTAAATTACAAGTAAAATAAAAACAAAACAGCCGTTTTGATGCATGCTTAGGTGCTGAACAAGTTTACCATAGGTTTCCGAAAATAAGCAACCTCCAAAAGAAGCTACCCCCCAGATTTTCAGAAAAATTTTTATAAAAATCGTTAACAGTCGCTACATATAAAACTTTTTTTTACTATGTAAACTTCAAAAGATCGAATAAGTAAAGTTGTTTAGCGTAACGAAATACACCTACAGTAAAAATTTCATGGCATTTGGACAACTTTTTATTAGTACGTTTTTCAATTTTTCGAAAAATTTAACAATCTGAAAATAAGCTACCCCCACGATTTTTTGTGTAACTTTTTGGCCAAAAAGGGTAGCTTATTTTCGGATAAATATGGTACTTAGTGCTTTTTGTTAGAATTAATTAATAATTATTTGTGAATTATAAGATTTTATTAATAAAATTCTATAAAATCTTATGATTCATAAAATTTTATTAATTTATTCTAACAAAATGCATTAATTGACAATTCGCGAAAGAAGGAGAATTTGTATTAATAAAATACATAACACTTAATATAAATTACATATAAAATACAAAAATCAGCATTCCTGACTATGTAAAGTTAATTTTTTATTAAGTTAACATCTTGTAGACTTCTAATAAAAGTTGTAGAGCTAGATTTTGTGATTCTAATGATAGCTAGATCGGTAAAATTAGTTGGGTAAATAAAAAGTTACAATTAAAATTCAAAAAATTTTATAAAACTATAGGGATCATGATTCCTGTATTAACATATTTTATTATGTTTTATTATAAAAATCTCCCCCAGTTAAAATTCTTCTTCTATCGCGAATTGTCAATTAAGTAAACTTGTTCAGCGCCAAAAAATACATATAAATATATTCGGACTCAGACCAGTTTGCAGACTTCGGACCAGATCCAGACTAGACTCATTGTTGAGTCTGAGTCTGGTCTGAAGTCTGAAATTAGTAAAATTTAGAGTCTGAGTCTGGTCTGATCCTGGACTGGACCCGAACTGGATCTAGAAGTACTAGTTATATTGCTGTTGAAGAATTAAATCATTATTATTTGTGATTTGTCAAATTTTTTTACTAATATTTATTTTTTCATTAGCTTTTTCTATAAGTACCTCTTCTATGTTTATTAGAAATAATGCTGGATTTTCTTCAAAATATTTTTCAAAAAAATGACTTTTCACCTCATCTACCCCTTCATCCTCTTAATAGTCAAATTCATCGAAAGTATCACCATCTTCAATATCATAATTTTCTTTCTTTTTATATGGTTAAGACTTTCAAATCTGGTATTAGAAATTGGGACTTCTATGGTTTTTGTTTCATACTATAGATATAATTTTTGTTCATCAAAATGAATATGAGTATTTGTTTTCTGGAACTAGTCAGTTCCCAATAGTAATATCTCTTTCGATAACTCAATTACATAAAGAGTGGTAGGTACAACAATATCTTTTAGTTTTATTTTGACATTCTTTATTTATATACTTGCTTTAGACCCTGTGGCCATTACTATCTTGATTGTAGATTTCTCATCTATTTTTAATTGAAGCTTGTTGAATAGTTATTGAGAAATGATAATTACTGTAACACCAGAATTCAAAACATCCTGGATAGAATTTCCTTGAATCTTTATAAAACTTCTTGATGCTGTAGTATGGCGTTTTTCTTTCAAGTTAAAAAAATTTGCTTTATGAGTTGGTAGTGATCATTTTAATACTTGTACCAAGTTTTTTCTTTGGTTCAGGTACTGCAATAATTGATCTACAGTAGCACTCATAAGTAATGACAGAATATTCTTGGCAATACTATATGGCGAAAGGAAGTTAACAACTAACAGACCATGTTTTCTTTTGGTTTACTTGACCTATTTGACCTTTCAATATCAAGGTTTTGGACAAGATTATTTTTTGCCTCGTTTTTTCTGTTTTAGGATTTTGAACCTTAAATACTTTCCTTTCTCTTAACCTTTTATTCCAGCTAGGATCTACAGGTCATTTTGCAATATTGGGCATACTACTGCCATACTACCATTACTAACATTGTATACTTCTGGATTATTAGCCTCATTGTTGTATACTAACTTGCAAAAATTTATATGTTTTTGTCTAACAAAAGTTTCTTTTGCTCTAATTATCTTGTTTTTCTAAACATACAATCTCATGCTATATGCTCTACTTTTTCACAATTTTGGTATTCGAATCCAACTTCTTATACCTTTGATAATTATTCTGGAAGTGCTCTTTGATGTTTTTAATTTTGTCAGTCATAGTGGCATTATTTAGAGCCATTTTGTCAATTTGTTTCTTAAAGTTACTCAATTCACTTCCTAGTTTCTGTTGCAACTTACAAGCCTCAAGTGGATATTGTCCATAATAGGCCCTCACCTCGACCCTTCTTGCTATGGCAATTGCTTCATTCAGACCCTTGAGTACAACAACAGCTACAAAAGTGGTGTTATTCTTTTTTAGATCACTCAAAAATATCCTTACAATAAACTCTTCTACTAGTCCTCTATTTAAATTGACCAACTGAGCAGTCTTTTAAATTTTCTTGTATATTTGTCCACTTTTTCAAATTCTTGTTGTTTCAAAGAGTTTAGTTCTATTTGTAATTGATGTTGCCATTTGGGGTGTGATATATTCTACTAACAAGTGGTAAACCTCTTTTTTCTCTCTTTCTCATCTTCGTCCTTGGCCTTATAACTCTTTATATTATTTTTATTTTCTTTATACCAGTTGGTGGCTATCTCTTTTAAATAACCAGATGCTATTTTTAATCAATGATTTTTAATCCAATTATTGACTTTAGCAGTATATTTGAAATCATCAACCCATTTAAAGGAATCTTCATCATTAGTACTATAGAAGTATTTAACTTTAATATAGTTATTTTCTTTTAAAGCAACATTACTTCCATTTTGACCCTCAAGGAATTTAGCTATTATTTCTATAATTTGTTGAAACTGTTTGGTATTTATTTTTCATCATTATTTTATTAAGATTTTTTGTTACAAAGTTGGTATCTTACTGTTACTACTAATTGTTATGGAAGAAAATGGTCAAAAACTTATAGTTATAATGCAAAAGATAATAAAAAGGTAGTTTACCAGAGGCATAACTTGGTGATTTAACCTGATTTAGAATAAAAGTGACTTGTGTATTTAAATAATCTGAGTTTAATATACAATATGTATATATTACACCAGTGGTGTTCAACACTAGTAAATACAAATTATAATATACAAAAGATTTTTTTGCCATTAGGGTTAAAATTAGAGTTCATGTTAGGGTTTGGGTTAGAGTTAGTATATACCAAAATTTTGCAAAGAATTTTTTTGTTAGAGCATGAAGATAGGTTTCTTAGACAGAATTTTTTAATATAGACAATTTTTGAAAAAAACACATTTTTCGAAAAATTTGGATTACACCCAGTGTTTAAAATCTATATGCATAATCTGCAGAACACAGATTGAAAGTTAATTCCACAAGCAAAAATTTTTAAGAATCTGCGAATTTTTTATATGTTGCACATAATTTTTTGATTTTTTTATTATGTTTACAAGAAATGCTAAGTTTTTTCGCATATTAAAATAAAATTAAATTTTAAATACTAGTTACACCTGATCTTCACATTACAAAAATTTCATGAATTTTTGATTGACCAAAATACATGTAGTGTTGAACACTAGTGGTGTGCTTTATCAACGTCCTTAATATATACTTTATTAAATTTAATTATTGATAATCTGAAGATTACTTTGCAGAAGAGCTAAAATAACCTCCTTCTATACTTTACAAATATTATAGGAATCGCAAATCTTATATTATAGAATATTATGAGACCTACAAAACTAAAATTATACAATATTCTACCTTATACAACTTTATTATTTCATGCATATTAGACAATAAATTGTATGATTTCTAAATCACCTCATTGTAAGCTAAGCCCTGTACAATAAGAGTATGCATAATTGATTATGCATGATCAATTGTGCATGATCAGTTATGCATGATCAATTATGTATAATTGGATTTCATATAAAATATGGTATAGTTTACTTTAAATAATCATCTGATATTTGAAATATTACATTTACCCCATAACAATATCTAAATTTAGCATCATTTTCTTATTTCATAATTAGTAGAAGATTATTACATTTTATTATATATATCTGTGTAATGGTTAGGACCAAAAAACGCCTAAACCATGGTAAAAATTTATTTTTTAGTTCTTATATTGTTTAAAAAGCCATAAACTTATTGTGTAGGCATGCTCCATTTTTTATGTAGTTTAACTAAGTGGTTATATTATAGCATAAAACAGGGTAATTTTTTACTTTTTGTAGGTTATTAGGTGTGCAACACCTTGAGGTGGATTTCCAGACTATTTTTCTTTCCTGGTGCTTATTCAGAAGTCGAGAAACAAGGTAAAAAAAAATTTTCTTGGGAAACGTTAAAAAGGGGTAATCACTAGCCACTTTATTTCACGTGTTAGTGATCTGCAAATCGGGCGTTACTTTTGTTGGCTACTGTGCTCTCCCAAAAATTAATAAAATACATTTGTTTATAAATTTCCAAACCTTCAATGATTGTGGCCCAGTAGCTAAATTGGCATACGAAGTTCTAGAAGTCTCTCCCAAGGCTACGACAACGTATAATTTCTAAAAACCAAACGAGTTTCATGTTACACCTGATCTTAAATTTTGATTGGTCAAATTACAATTTTTTGGTAGAGATGTGACGATCAATTTTTTTATATATAAAAAAAATCTAAAATCATAAATAAAGTGCGAAAAATAAGCAATACGCAACAATTTGTGATGAATAGAGTCAGATTTAAGACTTATCGGACAGAAACCCATATGCATTCGTTCCTGGTATAACTACACGATTAGATCTGGTAAAAATTGGCATGTTTTATTTCTATACCTTATAAAATTAAGATAAAAACATTGAATTTAGTTTATTAGTTTTTGAAGAACCTTCAATAGAAGTTTTAAAGAAAAATCAGATATCTCAAAAAAAACTAAAATTGTCAAAAATTTTTTTAAACTTTAAATAAATATTTCTTAACAACTATCAATCTAAATCTGATGAAACTTTTTTTAACTCGACACAAATTGCATGGGATTGCATGGCATACTGCATCCATAATAAACAAAGCCATTGTCAAGAAAAATGCTGTTGTTTAAGGAATGATCATTGGATTGCGTGACATAACGAACCCCTTGATTTTATTGTTAGTTAAAATTTGTACTATAGCTTATCGTTAAAGGATCAAATTCGATACAAGTCACCCTATTTTAAGTTGTGGTGAACTCTCGATTCAGCGATGACTAATCATTATCTCGATAGTGAAGTTTAGTTTCAAAGAACAATCTATATCTCAATATAATAAATTTATTGATAAACTCTTGAAACAGTGAAACCTCTCTAAGTGCACCCTCTATAAGTGCACATCCTCTGGCTCAAATATATACATAACCTCTATGCACTTTTTCTTTTGGTTCTCTAAGTACATGTTGTTAAAGTTTTGTTCCAAAGGTGTACACTTATAGAGATTTTACTGTATAGTAAAATTTTATCACTTCTCTATAAAGAGAAAAAAAATTTAACAAACTTGATTTATTTATTTTATTTTATATATATATTGTATTTTACAGTAGCATAGCATATTTTGATAAGCCAACATTAACAGACGTAGATTAAATTTGAATCTAAATATTATCACTGCCAGGTGTTGGAACATATTTTAAATCTAGATGTTTTTTATATACACGATATCCAACAAGAGATAAGATTGTACCAACTACAACACCACCTACACCACCACCTATAGCAATACCAACATACATTCCAATATCAAATGAAGATGATTGTTCTGAAGTTTGTAGAGAGGGGTGTATGGTGGTAGGGACAGACGCACTTGCACTGACAAGTGGAGGTTGAACCGTAGCTGCATAAGTACTAGAAACAGCAGGCGGAGTTGGAGCAGGAGCACCAGAAACAGGACCAGCAGCACCTGCTGGAGCAGCAGCACCTGCTGGAGCAGCAGAACCTGCTGGTGCAGCAGCACCTGCTGGAGCAGCACCAGCACCTGCTGGAGCAGCAGCACTCGCCGGAGTTGGAACAGGACTAGCAGCACCTGCTGGACCAGCTGCTGGAGTAGCAGCACCCTTAGAAGAATTCTCTGAAAATATAGGTACGTACGTATTGCATCATGTTAAAATGGGCTTTAATATATTTTAATTGAATTAACTGTTTTTACTTAGAATTATCTATACGAAATTTTTTTAATCAGCAATAATTTATAATCAAAAATTAATATGTTGCTGTAATATCCAAACAACATCCCTGTTTAGCTTATAATAATGATTATTCTATATAATCTTTTTATCAAATTCGCTTTAAATAGCATAAATTTTGTTGACTTACGGGATGTAGCAGACCTAATAAAAACCAAGAAAACCAAGAACAGTAGTGTAAGGCAATAAATTAGTCGTGACATTATTATTTAAGTTGTTTTTTAACCTTAGTTATTGAAATTAAAGTGCCCTTTTTTTTTCTGGGTGATAAGGCAACCGATACGTTTATATATAAGAGAATAAAAACTAAAGTTATTATAACTATAAACAATAATCTACTGTACTATGGGTTGCATACTTATTTTAGCGTTAGCCAAACGAATCTATTCATTTTGACATTTGCGAGTAACACAGCTTGCTATTGTTATAGTGAACTCTCGAACAAACGTGCGGTACTAGGTATCGTATTACATTAGTTGGGTTCAAGTGATGAATTGCATTTAGGGGGGTTTTTTATAAGCGTGCATTTAGGATTGTATTTTGAAGGTCTGACTGTACATTATTTCTTAGTAGTGAAAAAAAATTTTTTTCTTAGTTTGATGAATAAGTTGTATAACAGTGCATTGACAAAAATCAAGTCTTTATTGTTGTCAGTAAAATTTTGGAAATTTGTACATATAACTAAAAGTTTATGCAGTTCGGAACAACAGTAAAACGCATCCAATCTATATGAATAAAATGTCATAACTTTTTAAAACAAGCTAAATTAAAAAACTCTAAAAAAATTGATAGATTTTTAGCTAAACTACATTTCTGTTAGCGGATTGTTCTTATTTTTGCTTTAAAAAAGTTATAAGAGTTAATTAATTATTATTTTTTTTAGAGCAAACTCTTAACACATTCGGGTGTTTTTCCATATTGGTATTTCCAAATATAGGGTCGGCTAAAGCCAGGTACATCACGATATGTAACTGGATCCGTCCGAACTAGGGTTGCGGGTGAAACTAACTTCAATGGTGCACCAATTTTCACCAATCAACAATCACCAATCAACATTGGTGATACTGGTGATACTGTGGTTGGTGAAACTTCTAGGTCCGGTTCGGGTCCGATCTGGTCCGGGTCCAGTCCGGGATCAGACCTCAGATTCAATTATGAGTTTGGTCCGGGTCTGGTCCGAAGTCTGCAGACTGGTCTGAGTTCAAATATATTTATACATATTTTTAAGTTTATTTAGTGCATGAAGTTAGAATTAATTAATAAATTTTATGAATCATAAAATTTTATAAAATTTTTTTAATAAAACTCTATAATTCTTAAGAAATAATTTATATATTGCATGTGCAATGTTGTCACACCTGTTGCAGATCATAAAATCAGGTGTAACATAAAATCAAACCAATTAAATAACCCATTTTTTTTCATTGGTTAGGGTTAGAGTGAGGTATAGATTGTGTGTATAGGTGAGAAGGAAGTTTTTGGTAAAATTTTGCAAGGAATTTTTTTTGTTAGAATTCTAAGTAGTTTCATATACTCAATTTTAAGTTATAGACAATTTTTGACAAAACGAACGTTTTGTTTTGAATTTTTTGATCATGTGACATTATATCTGATCTTGAAATTTGATTGGGAAACCTGCAGGTCAATAGCATAAGTGGTTAAGCTCCAAGGTCGCCAAAAATGTAAGGTTGCCAGTTCAATCCCTACTAGCGGACAAGAAAAACTATACTCGATCACAAGACGGATGGGCTGAACTAGGAGGCTAGGACTGCGGTTGGTTAATTTAACCATATTAATTCATATCTGGTGTTAAATAAGGAAATAATGAATACTTACAGTGAAATTCCAGTTGAATAAATATATACTTCTAGTGAAATTCTAGTTGAACAGTAACACAACAAAAATGGCAAGTCGTACTAACCCAATAAAGGAAAAGGATCCAGATGAACTCAGGACAGTCCCAGTTCTAAACCGAAACAGAAGGAGACCAAAAAACTTTGGAAGGCTGAAGAAAGAAAGTACTGAGAAGTTCTCCCAGTCTGGCTGCCCTGGTTAGTATAACAACTAGAGAAGGATCTGGACGAAGTTGGAAGCTGAAACTTCAGAAGCCCAAAGGAAGGAAGTACTAAGAAATGTCTGTTACTCCTTCTCACCCTGGTCAGTACAAACGAATAGAGGTTCCAGAAAAGTTGGAAAACTGATAACACCGCCAGCAGGCTGGATAGCTTAATTGAGAGATATCTGGGTGTCTGAGTATAGAATTAGGTTGTACAACTAGCTTAATAATGTCATAGAATGTATCACAAAAAAGAAATTGTACTTGAAATATAGGACCTTAATAAAAAAAGATCGCCAAATGCAACCTTTGGGGATAAAAACCCAAAGGAAAATTCAAAAAAAAAAATTTAATTGGGAGAGTGATATATAAGGCACATAGCATAAGGCAATTAATAAATTTACTCTTTTTAAAATTCACAACTTTATCACTAAGTAAACTTGTTTAGCATCTAGAAATACATCAAATCAGCAAAATTATTTTTATTTTACTTGAAATTTAGAAAATAGATACATAATTTTGGATTTTTGATTAAAAAAGTCAAATTTAAGCATCTTTTCTTCAAATTTCAAGTAAAATAAAAGCAACTCTGCTAATTTAATGTATTTTTAGATACTGAATAAGCTTACTTAGTGCTAATAATGCTGGTTAAAGCTTTATGGTTTTATTTTGACCAAAACCAAAACTGGTATTACTAGTTTTAAACATAATATTCTTGACTAAAACTTGTCTAAAGACCTAAAACTATACCAATACTTTGAAACTATACTAAAATTCTGGAACTGGTCTGCTAATAAATTCTAATTAAATATATATACTAGGAAATCAGAATCTGATATAAGTTCGAAGCAATTCTTTATGTATAACCTAGAGTGAGTTACACTGATTGCTGATCATCACGGAGGCCATCATTTCTCAAATTTTATTGGTTTTATCTGCTGAACATTGCATAGATGTGCATTTAAATGTGCTTGAATGTAAAAAGTCTTTGCTTTGCTTTAGACAATGAATTCATATTAATATATTGTATACATGCTGAATCATATTCTATTTTAAAATATACATCTTGTATACACTTATTTGTATAGGTAATACAAACTTCTGAGTACAAATTTTGACTATTTCGGATCAGTCTAACAAAAAATCCAAATATGTATAAAAAAAGAAAAAAGTGAAATATACAAAAGCAAATGTTTAAAATCGATCTTGGTGTGCTAATTAAAATAATAGGAATGAAATTTTACATTAAACTAATTCTATAGCCTCTAACTTTATGACTCTATTACTAAATTTTTGTTTTATATACTTAGTTTGTTTACAAAATCAAACTTTTTTTTTGTTTTGTATTACCTATACAAATAAGTAAAACTATATTCAAATTGATCTTTATTGCCTTGTATTAGAGGGCTTCTAGAAATCAGCTGATTTCAAGGGGTGGGTGGGTCAGCTGAAGTATCAGGTATAATTCTGGCAAAATTTTATAATTCTGGCCAAAGTTATAAAATTATTTTTGACCAAAATTATAGATTTATTAACAATATTTAATAATTAATAACTTTTAAATAATTAATAACTTTTAATTTACTAGATCAAATTTAATGATTTAACTACCAAAATGATTCTTTCAATAAGAGGGTTCTAGCAAGCAAAATTATTAAAATCTAATTACTGGATCCTAAGATCAGAATAAATAAATGTTACTATAAAAGTTTTATAATTTATTAAAAAATTATAAACCATTTATAGTAACACAAATTTATTCCAATCTCTGGATCCTGTGATTGGATTTTTTATAATTTTAGGCTTGCTAGAATCCTCTCATTGAGCTGATCATTTTGGTAGTTAAATCATTGAAATTGGCCCAGTAAATCAAAAGTTATTAACAATTAAAAATTAATTTTCAATTGTTAATAACTTTTGATCTACTAGGCCAATTTCGATAATTCAACTACCAAAATAATCAGCTCAATGAGAGTATTCTAGCAAGTCAAAATCATAAAAATCCAATTAGAGAATCCAAAGATCAGAATATATTTGTGTTACTATAAATAGTTTATAATTCTTTAATAAATTATAAAACTTCTATAGTAATACAAATCTATTCTATCTTAGAATCTAGTGATTGGATTTTAATAATTTTGGGCTTGCTAGAATCCTCTCATTGAGTTAATCATTTTGGTAGTTGAATCATCAAAATTGGCCTAGCAGATTAAAAGTTATTAACAATTAAAAATTAATTTTTAATTGTTAATAACTTTTGATCTACTAGGCCAATTTCAATAATTTAACTACCAAAATGATCAGCCAATGAGAGGATTCTAGCAAGCCTAAAATCATAAAAATCCAATTACAGGATCCAGAGATTGGAATAAATTTGTGTTTCTATAAATAGTTTATAATTTTTAATAAATTATAAAACTTCTATAGTAACACAAATCTATTCTGATCTTAGAATCTAGTGATTAGATTTTAATAATTTTGGACTTGCTAAATCCTCTCATTGAGAGGATCATTTTGGTAGTTAAATTATCGAAATTGGCCCAGTAGATCAAAAGTTATTTACTATTAAATATTATATCTAACTTTTTAATAAGGGGAGTAACAAAAATTAGGTGATTTTTTAGGGGGGGTAAAAAAAGTTGAAATTATATATAAGAACCTGACTATTTATATATTGAGGAAGAGGGAGGGGGGTAGGCCTCTGATAAAAAATAATCAGGTGATTAATGACACTGCCCTAATTATAAAATCTGATTGGCTAATTGGGTATCAGGTGGGGTGAAAAAAAATCAGCTAATTTCTGGAAGGCCCCTTATATATTTTCTTTTTCAACACTTTATTAATTTACAAGAATATGGCTTTGTAATAGGGCTAAAACAACATATAGTAAATATCAGTCATTCTAATTATTGCTTTTGATATATAATTATTGTAACAAAAAACAATAGTAAAATAAAACATTCTATTAAATACCATTGTTTTTGTTAATAATATATTACGAACAAAATGACGAACCACCCGGTGGGAAGTACAATGTACGAAATAAAGCTCTCTGGTCTAACTAACGGTAGAACACCAACCGCTCTACAAGAAGTTGGAAGTAGTACAGAAATGTATTACGAAATCCAGTTGGGAGTAGCTGTGTCACATAGGAGAAGTGAGAGCTAGCTTGCTGAGGATAGGGTGGTTCTCACTTGGGCCAGTTACGCAATATAGCCGGTGCTCACCTACCTTTAGGGGAAGTATTTGCTAACCAATCCAGATAGCATATTTGCAGTAATATACGATAGATTACTGAGAGTAGTGGGCAAAGCTTAGCTTGTGCCCACCAGCACATGGGTAATCTCAGGACACCAAGGTTTAGGAAGTAACTGTGAGGTTACGATCGTCTGGGCAAGGCCCTTGCACCTACTTGGAAGTATAGGATTGGCAATATGAGAGAAGCGGTGAATATAGTAAATAGCGAAATAACAAAATAGGGAGTAGTCCAAAAATCCAGGTTATACAGAAAATGGGGTATAGAAAGCTCTGATAGGTTTAGGTCACAGATAGTCAAGAATGTCTGAGTCTCTTGTACTTAATATAGTATAATATTGTATCACATAATATATACAAACATATACTTAAAATAAAGTTTTCGAAGCATGACCTTACCTTAAAAAAAAAAAAAAAAAAAAGTTAAAAATATATTACTTTTAATATAGATAAACCAAAAATGTTAGTTTGAATAGCCAGTATTTACTATATATTAGTTTAGCCCTGTTTTGTAAATTTGTTATAATAAATATTCAAATATACTAAAGAATTCTTTTTTTTTTTTTTTTGAACTTTGGCAGTCTTGCCGAAATCTTATAGATTTATTATTACTAAAAATTACTTTTTAATATATTTACAATCAACCGACTCCGACCTCATCCGGCTACAAAATAAATTTTGCGCCCAGATGCAACCAGCCGCATCGACTTACATATAAGCTAAAAAAAAAATTGTTAGCTATAGTTACAAACCAACTATGCTTCATAACCTACTCTTTCAAAAACTCCTTCTCTGAGCTTCTTATAAAGAAGAATAAAAACAAGAGGAAAATTAAAATAGAGGAACAAAACTAAATACCCAACAAAAATAACCAAAACCCAAAATTATACATTCAAAAAAAAATAAAACAAAAAGAAAAACCAAAGAAAAACCAAAGAAAAAATAGACTATGAAGATATTATAAGTGATAAAAATTTTATAATACTGCACAAGGAAACGCCTTGCCAAAGTATTATATATACATAAAAGAAAACTAAAGAAACATTCTAGAATTTATTTTCTGCAGATCTGCCTACTCCATTGCGCTACATCTCATTACATATCTGTTCCTGTTTATTCACCTGCATGCCTTCTTCCCAATTAGGATAGGAACAACAATGCCGATCTTTTGGAGGAGGTACACCAAATTTCCCACTTTTTATCCAAAATTCCAGAAAAAAAACTTCAAGCGAAAATATGATAGTAGGTACGGTCAAATATGTTCTTGTAACCAAAACCTTTAGAGAAAGTGTTGAAAAACTCATTTTTTAGTTCACCGGCTAGCCAAACTATAAAACCTTCATTGACGAAAAAAAACTTCTACCAGAATTTCTTGTACCAAGGGCACCCACTGCCAGTTATCTTGCACAACTAACGCTTCTAGCTTGCTTGCCAAATATATAAAGGAGTCCCCTAAGAGTTAAATGAGAAGGTTGACCTCTATAAAAACCAGTATTATAGCTGCTTCATCTTTTACTAATAAAAATTTTTGTTTTTCGTTTGCTTAAAATTTTGGATAAGTGATCAATGGGAAGAGTTGTGTTCCACTAAAGAATTCTGATTTCAGTGTAACTCAAAATTCAAGCCAATAACTTAAAGGTTTTTTGTATTAGTATAACAGAAGAACTGCATATACTTAAACAAAATAAAAATAATTAGACAAGATTTAATTTTTGGTTTTTTTTTGTCTTTTTTTGCTTATTAACCTTTTATTCTTTCTTTAGATTTGCTAGGTATAAAATCAGTACCAGAATGGCAACTAGATAAGATTTTAGTTTTTTTTTTGTATATTTAGTTTTTTTGCTATTTTTTTTACTAAAAGGGGTGCTATTTATTAAGTAATTTTTTGCTACTAAAAGGCTACCTCCTACCGCACCTGATCATAAATACTGCAATTTAATTTGCTAAAATTATTAAAATTTTAAAAAATTTTTAAAATTTAATATTAAATAATTTTTGAACCAATAAGCTGTTTTGGATGATTTTATTATAAAATGTTCATTCCAGTGAGATAATTTCAATAAATCTAAAATTATCAAAATTCAATTACAGGATCCTGAGATCATTATAGATTTGTACTACTTTAAAAATTATAATTAAAGATCTTATAAACTTTAATATTGGATACTTTTGAACCAGTAATCTGTTTTAGATAATTTTACTATCAAAATGCTCATCTCAAGGAGACAATACTAATAAATCTAAAATTTTAAATTCTAATAATAGAATCTTAAGATCATTTTATATTTATATTATTTTTAATTGATTTAATATATTTTATATTAAAATAGTACAAATTTATAATAATCATGGAATCCCGTAATTAGAATTTGATAATTTTAGATCCATTAGAATCATCTCATTGAGATAAGCATTTTGGTAATAAAATCATCTAAAACAGATCACTAGCTCAAAAGTTATTTAACATTAAATTTATAAGATCTTTAATAATAATTTTTATATACTAAAATACAAAAATTATATAATTAATTAACAATTCACATAAGAACAAGAAATTTTAATTATAAAAAGTTGGGATAAATATTTATATATTTTAATAGTAATATGAAATCCAAATTTCCAAAATTATATAGTAAAAAGACAGGTTATTTTAAAGTTCTAGTAAAGTATCTTTTAATTTTTGAAAATTCTACTGGACTTTTAATAAAAAGAAAGCCAAATACTATGTTTTTATATGGGTTTGTATTATTTCACCAACAATTACTTCACTAATATAATATTTTACCAACAAATATTCACTGACATGTTCATTTTACTGACAGTTTGTTTTACCGAAATTCATTTCACCAACAAGTTTTTTTTTCAAAAAGCACCCTAACTTTAGCCCTAATTCTACCTAATTCTACCTAATCCTAACAACAATGACCAGAATTATTTTGTTGGTGAAATAAGCTTCGATAAAATAAACTGTCAGTAAAATAAACGTGTTAGTGAATAATTGTCAGTGAAATGCTATGTTGGTAAAGTAATTGTCAATTAATTGATTGCCACCCTTTATATATATATATAATTTAATTTTATATTATATTTCAAGTATTAATACTTTATATTGTCATCAGGAAAATAAATATAGTCTGTGAAGATCTGTAACCCTAGAAAATTTTAACAAATTCTGCAATAACTTGTGATCTAATAGTTAAAAAACAACAATTTTGGTACTATTAGATTCGTTTTAATGAGGCAGATCGAATAGTACCAAAATTATTGAATTCTAATCACTAGATCACAAGGAAATCCTATTTAAATGAATTTTATAAATATCGAATTATTTTGTCAACTAGTGGACCAAATTTAATGATTTTGGTACCATTTGATTTCTTTCGATGAGATGGTTCCAACAGTACCAAAAAATGTTAAAATTAGATTATTTGTTAATGAGATATATACAAAATATGTTTTGCGCTACAGTTCTATACAGAAATTCAAATTTTTTTAAATTTCTGTACAAAACTGCGCTGCAAAATATTTTTTGCAAATATCTTGTTAACTAGTGATCTGATTTTAACATTTTTTGGTACTGTTCAAACAGTCTCATTAAGGGTAGGGTGAACGTAGATCATTTTTCATATGATCTACGTAGTATATTAGAATTTTATATAGTAAATAAAAAAATGCTTCTGATAAATTTTTTTAAGATCTTGACCAATTTGTATAAAATTTATATCATAGGTAGTTTTAAATAGTTTGTTTATAATAATGAAGTTGCGCAATATCCATTGCTTTAAAAAAATCAACTTTACATATAATTAAATTTTTGTAGGACGTTATATGATTTTTGTAGGTTGTACAAAGAATTGATTGGCCAGATCATATGATGTTTACATGTAAATCATATTATATCATATAAATTGGTTATACAAAGTTGATCTACAATCGATTTTATATGAAATTGGAAATTTGTACACCCTACCTTTAAGAGAAATCAAATGGTACCAAAATTATTAAATTTGGTCTACTGGTTGGCAAGATAATTCAATGTTTATAAAATTCATTTAAATGAGATTTTCTTGTGATCTAGTAATTAGAATTTAACGATTTTGGTACCATTCAATCCATCTCATTGTAACGAATCAAATGGTATCAAAATCATTGAGTTTTGACCACTAGATCATAAGTTATTGCAGAATTTGTTAAAATTTTCCAGAGTCACAGATATTTGCAAATTTGCACCATATTTATTTCCTGATAATAGACAATATTTTAGAATATTATAGTAAATTTGCCCTATTTTTATTATATAATATGTTATAAAATGGTTTGTTCTTATGTAAATTGCAAATTAGTGAGCTTCCAGAAATTAGCTGATTTTTGTTTACTATGAGCTTACTCATCTACTCATATCTAATTCTCCAATTAGCCAATCAGATTTTATGATTATTAAAAAGTTAAATATAACATTTAATAGTAAATAACTTTTGATCTACTGGACTGAATTTGATGATTCAACTACCAAAATAATGCTCTCAACAAGAGATCTAGTGAGCCCTAAATTTTTAAAATTCAATCACAGGATTTTGTGATCAGAATAGATTTGTATTACTATAAAAGTTCTATAATTTATTAAATAATTATAATCTATTTATAGTAATACAAATTTATTCTGATCTTAGGAACCTGTAATTGAATTTGAATGATTTTGAGCTTGATAAAATTCTCTCATTGAGAGAATCATTTTGGTAGTTAAATCATTGAAATTGGCTCAGTAGATCAGAAGTTATTGACAATTAAAAATTAATTTTTAATTGTTAATAACTTCTGATCTACTGGGTCAATTTTGATGATTTAACTACCAAAATTATCCTCTTAATAAGAGGATTTTAGCAAGCCTAAAATCATTAAAATTCAATTACAGAATCCTAAGATTAGAATAAATTTGTGTTACTATAAATAGGTTACAATTATTTAATAAATTATAGAACTTTTATAGTAATACAAATTTATTCTGATCACAGGATCCTGCAATTGGATTTTATAATTTTAGGCTTACTAGAATCCTCTTATTGAGAGGATCATTTTGGTAATTAAATCATCAAGTTTGGTCCAGTAAATCAAAAGTTATTAATTATTAAAATTATTAATAAATCAATAATTTTGTTCAAAAATAATTTTGCAACTTTGGCCGGAATTATAAAATTTTGGCCAGAATTATACCTGATACTCTAGCTGATCCACCCACCCATCCAGAAATTAGCTGATTTTTGGAAGCTTCCTTAAAGCAATACAAATCTGTAATTAAATATAAACTTGTTGAAATTATCTTACTGAGACAAATATTTTAGTAGTAAAATTATTCAAAACAGATTACTGGTTCAAAAAATATTTAATATTAAATTTTAAAAATTTTTAAAAATTTTAATATTTAGTCAATTAAAAGCTATTTACTATTAGAACCTGATAATTTTCTGACATATCTGCCTAAAAAAAATTGGATGATAAATGGCTCTTCCTAACTTTACTATAGTGCAGGAACCCTTAAATCAACAAGTGAAATTGATAATTTTTAAACTGTTATAAAAAAATAATAATAGCTAGGTCAATTTTTTTTCTATAGAAATATAAAGAAAGACTTTAAGAATAAAGCTATAGAATTTGTTTTTTAATTTATTAAGTTTAACTACTTTTATAAAGGTTTAAAGTTAACTATTTTTATTAAGAAATGTAAAATTTGGCCACTATAATTTTGGCCCGAATTACCATAATGCTGGCCTGAATTAGCAGAATTATAAAAAAATTTTTAAAAAAATTTTTTAAAAAAGCTAAAAATTTTTTTTATACTAAATTTTTGTTTTTATTTGCAAAATTTTCTGCAATTTTATTGGCTCTGACCCAATCCGATCCAACTTCTGACCCAATCCAGAATTTGGCTGCATATATAGGACTAGTTGATTTAAGGGTTCCTGCACTGTATTTTTTTTTCTTTCTTCTTTAGGTTCACTAGATCACAAAATAAGTACCAAGATAGTAATTTTCTTTTGTGTCTAGTTTTGTTTTTCACTATTTCCTTTTTATCAAATTATTTTCTACTTTTTTTAAATTTGCTGAGTTGTAAAATCAGTACTAAAATAGTAATTAGATAAATTTGTAGTTTTTAGTTTCTTTTTTTTGGATAGTTATTTTTTCATTGTTTCTTATTTAATAACTTCCTATTCTTTTCTTTCTTCTATAAATTTGCCAGATCATAAAATTAGTGCCAAACAGTAATATAAGTTGGTGATTCTTTTCTTGTTTCTTTATTTTGTGTTTAGGGTTTACTAATTTTATTATTCTTTTTCTTCTTTAGGTTCTTTAGACCATGAAATTAGTACCAGGATAGCAAATAAATAAGTTTATAGTATCTAGTTTCTTTTATATTTGGTGCTTAAAACAACTTAGTAGCAAAATATTAGGATATTTTGACAAATATGAAACCCTTTTTACCAAAATAACCTCCTCTTAAATAAACTTGTTTAGTATGTAATTTTACTTATCTTAAAGTTGAAACATGTTTTTTTAAACCTTTTATTAAGTAAAAAATAGGATTAAGTACTAGTTTTTGAGTGAATAACAGTAATTTCATAGTAAAATTTGGTGAAAATTAAATACTAGAAAACGGATACCATTAGTGTCCGAAGCCAAAAATAACAATTAATAAATACAAGTTTACTTAGTGAAGTAAGTTAGAATTAATTAGTAAATTTTGTAAATTATAAGAGTTTATAGAATTTTATTAATAAAATTCTATAAAATCTTATAACTCACAAATTTTTATTAATTAATTCTAACTTTATGCACTAAGTAAACTAGTACAACATCTAGAATACATCAAATTATTAGAATTATTTTTATTTTACTTGAAATTTGGAGAAA
>QKWP01000070.1:165777-216010 GCA_003550325.1 Gigaspora rosea
AAAAAAAAAAAAAAAAAAAAAAAACTATAATTAGAGGTAGAAAGAAGATTAACTTAGAAAAAATAAACTTTACTTTGTAGCAGCTATAGGTTTCATATTAATATAAAAATTTATATTAATTGATGATCCACTAGTCAATCAGATAATTTTTTTATTAAATATAACACAAATCACTTATAACACAAAATCGAATTGAAATTTTTAGCTTATAAGTAAGATCATAAAATTTTTTAAATAAATATGGTATTAAAGTAGTACAAATTATAAATTAATACGGTAAGGTTCTAATTATAAGACTATTAAATATTAATCTCTTTTTTTGAAGAACTTTATTTAGTAAACACGCAGCATTTACTAAGTAAAGTTCTATATCTATTAGATATTGAAATAATTTCGTAATACGTTCTCTTGGCTTATTTTCCAACAAATTTATTAGTTTTTTTTATTTTCTAGAATTTAAACTTAAAAATAACAACAAGAAATGGATTTGACAAATTGTTTACTAAATAGTATGAGATCTTAAATATAGTAGATTCTAATATACTAATCATACAAATATTTGTATTACATAAATGCATTGGTTTTTTTTTATAGTTATTGTTTCAGGTGCTTTCTAGGTGTACCTGGTTTCTAAAAGTAGAAAACGATACACAATGCGAAAGAAATACACTAACTTCTTTGGATCTTGGGGCGTAATCTTGGATTTGAAGGTGAAAGGATTAGCAAATGCAATGTATAAGAACAATGCACTTTGCAGGTGCACTTTTCAAGAATGCTACGTTGATCTTGTTAGATTCAAATAGTAAGTAATAATATCTTTGGGTCAATAGGTAAAAAAGCATTATTAGCAAGTGCACTTTACAAGAACACCACACTAACTTGTTTGCTTTGATTAAATATTGGAAAAACAGGTTTGTATTTTAGGCCTAGGACTAGTATTTGGTTCTGAAATCAATAGATCTAATAGTAATGTGCTGGGTATAATATATTCAACATCTGGTATCTTACATATAACCCTCAAAAAATAATACAAGGGTGGACAAGTAAAAATAAGGATATTGATGATTGCAATAAAGAATTTTAACTTAAAGCACATGAAGACGTAATTGAATGGATTCTTTTAATAGTTAATATCCAAAATGGTGAGATAGAATATGATATTTAAATATATTTAGATCACAAAATTTATTGGAGAAGTAAGTTAAATACCTGGGTATCGCCAAGAAGAAACTATGCTTTGGGCTTTTAAATTTAAAATTTCTGATTATAATATGAGTGTTGCAACACTTATATCAAGATCACAATATATTTTTATTACTAATTTAAAGCCCAAAGTGTAATTTTTCCTGGCATACCATTTGATTATTTTTCATTGTTATACTATATATAGCTTTGTTTTAACACTTTGCATATTTAATAAATTTGTAGATTATGTACAGTTAAAGAATAGTGATTTTAAATTATATAGTCTAATTCAAAACTCCATAACAAATGAATATATGTTAATATTTGATGAATTTGATTCTAAAAGAGGAATGAATAATGGAGATTGCGCAAATTGCAGACGATATAATACTTGCAATAATGTAGATCCAGAATTGAAAAGGATGAATATAACGATTTATCTATTATCAAAAATCAGCAGAGATGAATAATACTAGTTGAACATTTAATATTGGTTATTGGTATTACAAAGAAATTGAAGTTGAAAAGAATGTACAAAAGATTGTTATTTATTTTCAAAAGTCCACAGACAGAAACGCTAATGGAATATATAGTCCAGATATAAAATTGATTTGTTTAATGGAATTGGAGTTGAAAAGGACGAACATAACGCATTCATCTGTTGTTAAAAATCAGCAGAAAGGGTGATGCTAGTGGAACAATAAGATATTGTTATTATAAAGGAATTGTTTTTGAAAAGGATAGGTATAAGGTTTTATTTATTTTATAAATCTGCAAAGATAACATAATCAAGTAAAAAATTGTTATTTTAATGAAATTGAAGTTGAAAAGGATAAACATAAAGCAGCTGTCTGTTAGTAAAAATTAGCAGAGACA
This sequence comes from Gigaspora rosea, assembly GCA_003550325.1. NCBI lineage: Eukaryota > Fungi > Glomeromycota > Glomeromycetes > Diversisporales > Gigasporaceae > Gigaspora > Gigaspora rosea. The sequence continues at coordinate 167,839 of QKWP01000070.1, forward strand.
GGTAGTACTAATTGAACAGAATGTTGGATATTGATATGACGAAAGAATTGGAGTTGAACTATTTATTTTCAAAAATCCACAAATGGAAATACTAATGGAACAGATAAGAAATTGGTTTATTTTGATAAAATTGGAGTTGAAGAGAGAACATAACATATTTGCCTTGAAAATCACTTTCTGACATTTCTGATCGGGTTAATTCAGAAAAAAATAAACTTGTTCATGTCCATATATTAATCTTAACACATAAATATTAACTCGTACAGGATTCTGAAGAACTCTAATACAACTCAGATGATTCTAAAAAAGAAAATTTTGCATAGAAATTCATCAAATGTTGCATTTTTATATAGTAAATTTTCAAAATTTGCTTTATATTATACATCTATTTGGCTAAAATACTGCTAAAATTATACAAACTCAAATCTGAGTTGTATCAGAGTTCTTCAGGGTCCTACCGGTACTTGGTTTATTTTTGACCGAATTAACCTAATTGGAAATGTCAGCCCCATTTATCTGTTGTCAAAATCAGTAACGCTAGTAGAATATAATATTAAAATGAAAAAATTGTATTTGGAAAAGATAAACATAAGACTTATATTTATTCTTGAAAGCCTGCAGAGATGAGTACTAATAGAATACATAATCGGGTAAGAAATATTTAATTTAACAATATTGTGAAATCATTCAAGTTTTTCATTAAATTACTAAAGGTGGCATTTTTGAAATTTCCTGCATTTCTTACAACTATATAACTAAATCTTGAAATCTGATTCTTAGTTTAAAAAATCTGCACTACAAGTTTGGCAAGTTTGCAATTATGTACGTGTAAATTAGCATGTGCTTCAAAATAGAGTTACTTGGATCCAAATTTAAGGGTAGGGTTTCCCTATATCGATTACTTGTAGATCACTCATAAATCATGTGATGTGATTGGCTAGTTTCATGTTGTCACCTGCAAAATTTATTTATCACCTGCAAAATTCATTAACTTTGTAAATAAATTTTTAATATACCAACGTAGTTAATATGCGGGGTTTTTTTGATATTTTGATAAAACAAGTATCAAAAACAGGTTTAGTGATATTTTATAATGTTATATTTATTTTTATGTAACTCATCTGTAGTGATTGTGTTGTGTAATTTGATTTACATAGTAGAGTCATAATTAGTAATATAAAAATAATCTACATATACTCTACCCTTAATGGTTATAGCTATCTTCATAAATTCTAGAACATCTGGCAAAAAATTGACTGACCAACAAACTTATCAAATCAGCAAATATTTAGTTAATCAATTTTTTTGCAGGTGTCCCAGAATTTATGATTGTTGGATCAGGATTTAATAATATATCTAGCATTGTCACTATATATCTGAAACAGATTCGTGAGTGGCAAAGGTAATATGCCTACATATTTAAATCCGGTTCTATGATTCAATTTGGATTTAATGCCTAAATCCGGATTTAATGATTAAATTCAGATTTAATGATTAATCCATCAATTATTTTATTTGTGAACTATTTCAATTATTAGAAAGGAGATGCTTTCTAAATTTAGAGTTAGTTAAAGAGTTGTTTAGGGATTGTTTAGACAGCTTTCTTGATAGAACACTTGAGAATGTATTTATGTGACTATTAAATAGTTGTATTATATAGTTAATTAATAAAGAATATAAAATTGAATATGTATGCACAATTATACTGTTGTATTATTGTTATAATTCGAATTATAATAATTGATACAAGTTATTGTTATCTAATAGATAGATTCTAAACTAGAGAATGGGTAGGCCGAGTTGGTTTTAAACTAGCAGGAGTTTGGGCCCTAAACTAGCAGTTAGGTTAATTCTTAATAAGTGAAGCATTCTGAAGTAATGCATAAGTATAAATTCTATAGTTGTGAGTAGTATTCTGCAAAAGATCCGGGTCTGGTTTGGGTCCAGTCCGGTTCGTTGAATAGACCAAGTTTGGACCCTTGATTTATCAGAATTGATACAGGTTTAGACACATACAAAAATCTACCTAGTAGGGTTCTTGGCACGATAAAAAAATTTGGCATGCCAGATGGTATGCCAAATTCTAAATTTCATGCCAAATGCATGCCAAGGCATGCCATAAACACATGATTTACTTGTTCAATTTAATTGGATAAAAAATTTTTTTAAAATATAAATTGTATCTTTATATATTTATATATTATTATACTTAATAGCATGCCATAAGTGGCATGCCAAGGACCCTCATGCCAAGAACTCTACCACCTGAGTAATACCCGGTCCGGTCTTATTAGAATAATACTGATTGCTGATTGGCTGATTTTTACTTTAGGATAAGTGATATAAAATATATCAACAAATTAATTATATAACAAATAACCTTTAATATTACATAACACCTATCACCCATTCGTGTAATATATTATTATAAAAGTTTATTTTATATCTGGAATTTATGAAAATAGCTGTAATCGTGTTTTTTTTTTTTTTAGCAAGAACATAGGGCTTAATCAACTATAGCATCTATAAATTTCACAGATTCGGACCGGACTTGGATCTAAGTGATATGAGTTCGGACTCTAATTTTAGATCTGAACCAATATTTGGACTGAGTCCAGATCTTTAAAAAATACTTGCCCGGTCTGAATCATGTGAAAACTAGTTGTGAATAAAGATGCTAGTGAAATATGGTGAAACTATTAGTGAAATTGGTAGTGAATTAGTGAAATTAATTTCACTAGCATCTATAGTTGTGTATGGTTACTGTAAAATAGATTCAAAATTGAGAGTAGTTTATATGTATTTACAAAGACCAAAAAAAACAATAGCTTGGTATATAATTTGAAATGACTGTGTAATATTCGAAAAGTGAAATATTCATGGTTTATTTGTTGACAAAATAAAAAAACCAGACAATATACAATAATAATAAATAAATATGAGAATCTTGAGTACTGTATTGCTATTGCTACGTAAAAAATGTAAAAACGATTGTTTTTTTATATTATATATCACGGCTGATGCTGAAGTTGGCTGATGCTGAAGCTTTAACCTATTTTGATATAAAATTTTAAATTTTTTTTGGATGTTTTTTTCGCTTTTGTCTTATAGGGTTAGGGTAGGGTTTGGGTGTAAATTTTATATTTATAGAGTATATGTGGATTTTAGCAGGGCTTATAGTTTCCAATTGAGACCCCTGAGCTTCAGCATCAGCCGTGACATTATATAAAAAAAATCTCCATATTTACAAATCGGGTTTTTTATTATTTAAATCATATTATATTTACTTAGTAATTGCAGATCATTTTCTCTGGTTAACTCATGGATTATCAATTAAATTTTTACCAAATTTTACTATAATGCTACTATGATGCTACTGTTAATCACTTATAGACTAATACTTAAAGTTAGAAAAAAAATTTTTTTTAAAAAAATTTTTTTTCTCTAACTTTAACCCCATTTTTTACTTAGTAAAAGGTCTGAAAAAACATGTTTCAACTTTAGTACAACTAGAATTATATGTTTAAAAATAGTTGCTTAGAGGCCCAAAGCAGATTATCTTGATTAAAAAAGAGTTTTATATTATAAACCAAAAAATTTTAACTTTAGAAGCATGCCATTTATTATAATATATTTTTTTTTGATTTCAAAGTACCTGTTTTGGGCATATACTTTATTTGGTTTATGTATCTGGATTCTACATAGATGAGAGTACAACTAGCCACACGTATACTTTTGGTGTCTAATTTAAGTAGTTCGTCCAAAGGTTTCACACTAATTACATAATATTTTTATTTAATAGCCATCCTATTCATATATAGTGTAATCACTCTAATCTCAATTCAGATTGGTTAATATAACGACTAATATTTATTATAAGGGCATAGAAATTTGTCACACCTGCAACATATTGCACCCCCGATTCTGACCAATCAAATCGCACGATTTGTAGACAAAAAATTTTAAGTTTTAAAAATTAAAGATTTTACTAGTAAAATGTAAAAATAAACAAGCAATATCAAAGCATATAATGTAAAATTTTATTTTGAACACTTTTTCTAAGTCACAAAGATATATTGTCTTAGTAAAAAAAAACATTTTATAAGAAAAATCAAAAATTTCAAATGTTAGTACATATAAAACTTTTTTTTACTAATATAATCTTATTTACGTTTAAGTATTACATGTAAATTTTACGCTAAACAACTTTTTCTAAGTTAAAAAGGTAGATTGTTTTAGTAAAAAAAAGTTTTATATATGCTAGCTTTGGAAATTTTTGATTTTTCTTATAAAACATTTTTTTTTACTTAGACAATCTATCTTTATAACTTAGAAAAAGTTGTTTAGAATAAAATTTTACGTTATATTACGTACCATTATATGTATATTTTACACTTTATTAAGTATAATTTTAAATTTTTAAAAAATAAAATTTTTTGTCTATAAACTCGTGCGCTTTGATTGGTCGAAGCAGGGGTGCGACATGTCATAAGTGTGGCAAATTTATTTTCTCTTATTATAAATTATATAAATATATATAATATTAAATAACTCTTGAACTACTAGTCCGTTTTGGATAATTTTACTACCAAAATGTTCGTCTCAATGAGATAATCTAACAAGCCCAAAACTATTAAAATCCAATTACAGGATCATAAGATCACTAAGGCTTTGCATTATTATATATATATATATTAAAATTTATATAAATAACAATACAAACCTTAACAATCTTGTGATCCTGTAATTGAATTTTAATAATTTTGGACTTGGTTAGGTTTATTTTATTAAAACGAACATTTTAGTAGTAAAATCATTCAAAATAGACTAGTAAAAAAAAAGTTACTTAATATTAAATAATACATATATTATATATAAATTATACAGTTAGACCTCTTTAAATGCATGGCAAAGAGCTGATAAAAAACTTTGCATTTAGAAAAGTATGCATTTAGAGAAATAAAAATCTATAAATAATATATAAATTGGAACCAAATCAAGCTATGCATTTAGAGAGTTATGCATTTAGAGAGGTTGCATTTAGGGAGGTCAGACTGTATACTGTATATAATTCATTATTGTCTGAAGCGTAGCGGAGGACTTACAGGGGGAGCAATAGACCAAAATTTGTGTATGTCGAGTTCCACTCATGTGATATTAAGCCAATTATCATTTCAAAACATATAAACAGATTAACACAGATCAGCCCGATATAACAGGTGATCCTATAAAAAATTATCTGAATAATATTATGCCTCCAGACTTTAATGTTTCACATTTTTCTAGTATTATATATATTATATATTGTAATAAAGTAACTTTTGCACAAGAAACTATATCACTTGACTTAACATGTAAGAGGGTAAAGAATGTGTAGATAAAGAAAAAATAAACAAGAAACATAAAAAGATAGAATATAAGGACAACAGATTTATAGTTAAAGGATAATATCAGTTTATTAGATAATATTTTAAAGTACAAATATTTTTAGAAAGAAAGAAAAGTAAAGAATAGAATCTTGCTCTGCCTTGGAGAAAAAGACAGAGTTTATATATCTTTTTAGTACATAGAAAAAGAAACTATTTAAAAATCTAATAATAGTAAAGAAACCACAAAAAGAACTACTAAAGGAACCACAAAAGGAACCATTAAAGAAACCACAAAAGAAACTATTAAAGGAATCACAAAAGAAACTATCAAAGGAACTACAAAAGGAACTATCAGAGGAACCACAAAAGGAACCTTTAAAAGAACCACAAAAAGAACAATTAAAAGAACTTCCAAAGGAACTATATTATCTGTTAATTATTGGTTCAAAATAAAAATAGTAAAAATTCTACTAATAAAACTAATACTACAGATTTGATTGGCTCAATAAATTTGTACTATTTTTAATATTTGCACGATATTTTTCTAATACTAATATTTAAAAATTATACTAAAATTAACAAATATAACAATATAGATATGATCATCACCCTGATCCATGTAACTATGGTATAAATCACGTGATAAATAGCACGCCCTCTAGCATATAGCTAACTTACTTTTTTGTCAAAATAACCTAATAGTGCTACTAAGTAAAATTGTTCTGAGCATAATTTTATATATAATTTCTGGTTTAAAATTAGTAAATATTTGTTTTTAACAAAGTTACATTTTGAAATAGTGCAAAATTATGTTCTATATGTCTGTAAAATTTAATTTTAAGTTAATTAGTTAAGCCAAGAAAGATCTTTAGCCCAAAGTTTATAGTAAATTCATATGTTTTTATTATAATTTTTATTATAAACTTATTTTAAAGTGACATGTTTTATAACTAATAATAATATACAAAAAAATTAAATAAATTTGAATAAATTCTATAAAAGCCAAATAACATCTAGTTATATGTTATTTTAATTACAAGTAAAAAATTTAATTGGTGATCCGCGAGTCAACCAGAGAGTGGTCATAGTGAAACATGACGCGAATTACTTATAGAAATTAAGTTTTGCGAATGTGGAGTGCACACATCTAAAACTTTTTTTTATACTAAGTTAATCACTCTTCTGACTTAAGAGACTTTTGTAGAGCTCGTCAAGACGCATCTAATGGTGGGTAGAGCGTCAAAATCGGCCTGGTGGGTGCTGAGATATCTTTAAAAAACGTTTCTTTTACTATGTAAATTTCTTTACAAACAATACTATTGTTTGCAAAGAAATTTACATAGTAAAAGAAACGTTTTTTAAAGATATCTCAGCACCCACCAGGCCGATTTTGACGCTCTACCCACCATTAGATGCGTCTTGACGAGCTCTACAAAAGTCTCTTAAGTCAGAAGAGTGATTAACTTAGTATAAAAAAAAGTTTTAGATGTGTGCACTCCACATTCGCAAAACCCTAATTTCTATAAGTAATCCGCGTCACGTTTCACTATGACCACTCTCTGGTTGACTCACGGATCACCAATTAAATAGACAATTTTTATAATTGAAATACAAATATAGCATCTAGTATAAAATCTTTTTGTAAATTATTTAAGTACCAAAATATATAGCTAAATATATACTTGTTGCATTTGAAAAAATATAAATTTGGAATAAAGTAACCAATAAAGCTTGTAACACTATATAGTCATTTTAATATTAAAAATAATAGTAAGTATTATATATTATCTAACTCAGTATTATTACTATAAGACTAGGACCCCACTGAACATCTAAATTTTTTTAGAGCTTTAGTGGTTCTAGTGAGAAATTTTACTGGAATAATTTTCTTACTAAAACATATTCATTTAATTGGCTAATATAAATAAGACTATTGGCCAATCAAAATTAGGTAGTTGGCAACTAATTTTGTTGAAGCTATTTAAAGGTAGAGTGTAACGTAGATCATTTTTAATAGTAATCACGTTGCAAATTATGCAAATCATAACAAATCATATGATGATCATATGATTTACATAGATTCTAACCAATCAGAGTTGATAATTTATGTAGATCTCCTCGTAAAAATTAACAACTCCTCGCAAAATTTTATAGTATTGAAAAATTGAAAAATATATTGAAATATTCTTGTTTATATTTACATAAGATTAAAAATCAATTTTTAAATTGTTTTCGACTAATTTATTTTAATTTTTAAAAATTATTCTAACTTTGTTTATATAAACCGCTGATTTTTGTATATACAACAAATAATTCAGCATTTATATTTATATTGTATTACACTATACCTTTAATTGATAATTCGCCAGTCATCTGGATAAAATGATCTACAATTACTATATAACTATGACGCAAATTAATTAATGAAAATTCCGATTTGTAAATGTGCAGATTTTACTAATCATAAGTTAGTTTATCGTTATATGTACTGTAATATACAAGTGAATAAAAAACAAAAGATCTAAATCTTACCTTATAAAATTTTAAATATTAGTTTAGTTTGTTAGCTTAACTGAAAAGTACGAAGTAATCTATTAAATACTATAAATCGCCATATACAAGACCCTCATAATAATAGACCCACCATATAGACCCAGAAGCGAATCAGAGAATTTACATAGTAAATTAGGTTTTCCAATATTTGAAGCATCTATTATAAATGCAAAATGTGCATATTCTTCAAAGTTTCCTTTCAGTAATATAATATAAACTCTTAGCTATATACTAGACCCGGTTTATTATAGTCGTGCAATATAAGAGACCCAGGTCTTGTATTTAATCATTTCATAATTTTTATTATTGCATGATAGTTCTAATTAAGAAATTCAAATTTAGAGATTAAGCCCATTAAGAAAACTTTGCACTGTTAACAAATTTGGGACATAATTCATTATATATTCGATTAGTTAACTGCTTTAACGTACAAATGCGAAATTACGCGTTATTTCGAGTATGTGTGTTATTTGGAGAATCTGACATTTAAAAATAATACATGATAATTAATCAATGCATAATCTTAAAAAAATTTATCTACTTACAAGAAAACAAAATAAAGCTTAAAAACTAATCAATATACATAAAAAGAATTATCACATATATATATACTGATATTTATATATATTTTTTTAATGTACATATTTACAAGATTATATTACTGGCACCAATAACAAATTCCACTATCTGCTACCTGCAACAGCAATACCAACGACAAAACACCACTATCACACCGCCGCTATTAGCAACAAGATTCCGCCTTTAGTAACTTCATACCAACCTGACATCAATTACGAAATCTATACCAGCAATAGATGCTGATACCAACGACAAATTCCACTATCAGCAATGATGACACTAACGACGAAATCCACTACGACACCAGTGAGCAGCACTAATACGAAATTCTGCCACAAACAATGTTAACACAACAACGAATTTTTACCACCAGGAATTATAACACCGATAGCGAAAGTCCACTACCTACCAATGACGAAATCCACCACCAACAAGAGCAACACCAACGGCGAAATCCAAAGATGTTTGTGTTAACGACACGAACCACCTGGAAACAACACAATTTACTATCTGCGAAGAGCCATACCAAATTGTATATAGCAAACACAAAACTACTCAAACAACACTTATCTAGAAAGAAGAAAAAAGTATTAGTAACTATTATTTGTATTATACTATCGAACGAAAAAAAATAAAAGATACTTAGTGTTAAGTGATTATCGATGATCACTGTATTGCATATCTGCCGATTTGATTTTTAGGGGTCTTTTTTCGATAAACGGTTACACAGACTTTTGCCATTAAATGACGTGAAGAATAACAAATGAAACATTTAATAAAAAAAGCTTTTTAGCCTTTATATGAAATAAACAAGCAACAAATACTAAAAAAACAACTACACTAAGCCGTAAAAGAAAGCACTATCACTAGTTGTTGAAGTGCTTGGGTATTTTCGGGTAGTGAATGATCGGTTTGTCATTTGAACGATTGGTTGTATAATGGGTAAGGGCGAATCCGGAAGCAATTTTACAGAAAAACAGCCTTTTTAACCTATTTTTAGCTAATAATAAAACATGTAGATATTGCAATATTCTACACTTAATTATGACTTCAAAGTGAATTTAAAAGACCGTTTTTTGTAAAAAATCTCCTTGTAATAAATTTTACCGGCAAATAATTCTCAATCATGATTGGCTAATTTTGGGGTCAAACCAAATCGGCCGATATGGGGTTAAAGTCAAAAGTCATCAAACTATTATACTATATATATAATAAATCTGATCATATGATTTACATTATAGCATATAAAGACTTTATCCGAGATGATTTTTTTTTATATATATTTAATGCTAATTTAAGTATCACTACTTTTCGCAAAGTATTTTTGTTTGACCGTCTCATAAACAGATTTACAGTACTAATATTTTATTCTTTTTTCCATTTAGAATTGTTTGAGTAGTTTGTATTTACGCAAGTGGTGAATTGTGTCGCCATTCCAGGTGGGTTAACGCTCTTGGTTTCACCCTTGGTATCGCTGTTGTTGGTAGTAGATTTCGCTATTGCTAGTGGTAGATTTCGTTGTTGGTATCGTCGATGTCATTGGTGGAACTTTGCCGTTGGTGTCGTCCCTGGGATTTTGTCATTGATGGTAGTAAAATTTCATTGTTGGTGTCAGTATTACAGGAAGGTTAATTATACTATTATATCGGGTGCACATTAATTCGGACGTGCATAGTGCTAATAAGACTGTATGCTATTTTAAAGGGGTCTGGATTTCGAAATAACGCCCCTAAGCATTATTTCGCTCTGTTATAACTAGAGATGTTATTAACTTATTCGGTTCTATTGATTAATTGGTTTTATAATTGTTAAATATATGAGCTATATAAAGCTAATTATATCTTTAGTTATAATAATACAATCCACTTAGTATTGCCGTCAAACAAGTAATACATAAATTAATAAATAATAAATAATCGAATCAGTAATATAAAGATTAGGGTAACTTTATTTATTTAAAATAGTAAATTAAAATATATCAAAATAATCCAATTCAGTTTTACAATGACTAAATAATTTTAAAGATGAACTTCCCAAAACTGATCCTGTTAAAAATTGATAACCTGTCAAATCTGATAGAAAATTAACCTACCAAGCCTGTTTTGGCTATACAAACCTAATTGTTTATAATGTTTTCAACCCCGATAACCTCTCGATACTGGTAAAAACCTGTCTATTATCGAATTTTCAATTATTTTTTTTTGAGAAATGGTGATTTAGTAAATATAATCAAGCGTAAATCAACAATTAAACGATTACACGCATTTAGTACGTATGTACATACCTGATTTTTTGGTGGTGATAGGTGGGCTTAGTAATATTAAACCACAAGTATCTGCAGCTATTGAATATGATCGTTATTTAACATTTCTGGGTAATATAAAGTAAACCATCACAAGATATATCAACGTGTTGCTTTAATTTACTTTTTCAATTAAGTTTTCTAGAATTTGATCATTGATAAAATTAGTACTGGTAATAAACAGGTCTGACAACTATTAGCCCAAATTAATTCTCCCACCCCGCAAGTATTACACCGGTCCTTTTTCTCTAATTCAGTAAACTGATTATCGTTTTTTTCCAGACTAAGCACTTGAAAGTCACGCTGCTGTCAACATAAACTAAAATTCTATTAACTCAAATTATTTTAACTTACTTCTCTTAAAAATACTTTCGTGAACTTAATTAAAACTATACATAATATCATACTTACTGTATATTCTCAATCACTATATTAGAATCACAGTGTATGTAATAAATTATCTTGAGCCGATGGTATTAGCGACAATGGAGTTTTCGGTTGTACGCATACTGCATATATCAGAGTATTTTACAAATACTCTGTGACCTTGATATAGTGATCAGGATATTTTATTACAAACCCACTTAAAATTATTCTTCGCTATCTAACTATATTCTGAAAACAAGAGCTGAACCCTTTTTACCAATCTTTTGAATATTATCTTTTATTTTTATGTGAAGTTTTTTAATGATTCCTTGGTATTGTTTTACAGATCACTTGTTCAACACCAGTTTTGTGTTGGCTACAAACTGTATATTTCTGAATCTTTAAAGACTAATATATATATGGTGCCAAGGGAAAAAGACTATTCAGACTTTCAAGCATATTAGTTATAATATACTCAAAAGTCCAAAAGACCTTTTCCCTTGGCAGCAATATTACTCATTTTTTGAGTTGGCTCATATACTTTAGACCCACTAGAAATAAACTTGTAAGAAATAAAATAAACCAAAGTTTAGCTTACTTTGTCCAAAAAAAGCTATAAATCTAAAAGCCATGTATAGTATTTTAAGTCTTACTTTCCATGTTTTATGTGACTGTGTATATTAAATATAATATACTCCAGGTTTGGTATTTAAACCATGGTTTCTGGTAGGTGAATAGGTGAACTGGGCTTCTAGATTGAACAGAAAAATTATTACTTACTGGTAATCTTACGGGTTTAGTTCCCATTTAGATCTTATGCATATGCAAAAAAAAAACAACTAATTACTATACATACATGAAATTATTTATGCGAGTTCTTTAGTGTAAGTATTTTAAAGTCTTTGTAAGATTATACAAATCTACAAGAAAATCTGAAAAGTTTGAAGTTAAAAAAGAATATATGATAATAAAAGGTAAAATTTAGATTTTTTTTTAAATTTCCTTCAGGTTTGTCATTCCCGAAGGCCACGTTTAGCAGTCTTTTATTAAGGTCTTATATTTTAATTACAGATTCTTTTATATTACATTCTACGACGATATCGAACCAGTTGTACAACCTAATTCTATACTCAATCACCTGGATATACCTCATTTTTACCCAGCCCGCCGGCGGTGTTATCGGTTTTCCAACTTTTTCCGGAACCTCAAGTCGTTCGTACTGACCAGGGCGGCGACCAGAACAGAATATATCTCAGTACTTCTTTTCTTAGGCTTTCCGAAGTTTCAGCTTCCAACTTCGTCGAGAACCTCTGGTCATCTGTACCGACCGGGGCAGCCAGACATAGGGAGAATATTCTCAGTACTTCTTTCCTTCGGCCTTCCAAAGTTTTTTGGGCTCCTTCTGTTTCGGTTTAGGACTGGGTCTGTCCTGAGTTCATCCGTGATCTTTTTCCTTTATCAGGTTAGTATGACTTGCCATTCTTATCATATTACCATTCAACCGGAATTCCACCAGAAGTATACCTTTTTATTCAACCAAAAATCCACCGGTAATGTTCATTATTTCCTTATTTATCACCAAAGCAAGTTAATGTGGTTAAATTAACCAACTGCGGTCCTAGCATCCTAGTTTAGCCCCATCTGTCTCATGATCAAGTACAGTTTTTTTTTTTGTCCGCTAGTAGGGGTTGAACCAGCGACCTTACGTTTGGCGATCTGGGAGCATAACCATTTACGCTATCGACCCGCAGATTAAAATTTAGATTGAATATAGTGTACATATATAAAATTATATATATACGCTACATAGTAAATGCCACATGTGTCCAAAGTAAAATATTTAACGAAGAACTTCTGTGCTTAATGCTTTTAATATCAAACCCGTATAGTATTACACTACAATTTGTACTACTTTAAAGCAAGTATTGATTAAAAAATTTATTGACTTTACATATAACCTTAAAATATCAATTGTGCTTTACATATATATGATCTGCGTTAAAATTTTTACCAGGTAACTGATGGATCATCAATTAATACAAAATATTCAGTTTATCATTTCAAGATTCTGATGTAATAATTCTTTCTTTATTTATGTATTTCATTATGATAATATAATTTATTTTTTTTTTTGATGTTGTAAAAAAAAGGATTCTCATATTTGATTTTACAAATTCTTTAATTTTTAACAAAATCTTTATTATCACCTGACCTATGTAGGACTACCCAGTTACTCTGATTATTAAAAATAACAATGTTCAGTAATGTTCACGTAAACAGGTGGCTTAATTTATACCAAATTTAATCTCTACTTCAGATAATTGATCCGAATCGCTATTTTAGTGATAAAAAATTTTTACTAAAACGGTCCAGCGATATTTAATTAATAGAAGCTATTATGTTTCCAATTCCATCCAGTTAAGTCTAGCGATCTTCTAGTTCTAGTAGTACTTTAATCAACCAAGAAGTCTATTATACTAATTGTGCTTCTACTTTAGTAAGTTCATCTGCTTCTACTAATTCCAAACCTTATATTGTTCTATCTAACTCTTACTAGAACATTCTAGTGAACAATACTAGTCTAACTAATCTAAAATATCCAATTAAAAATACAATTAATAAACAATTTATAATCAGAAAATTTTCTCAAAATTACAGGGTTATAACTAAATTTTTTAATTATTGTTACAACTAATGCTAAGATTTAAAATTTACATGAAATTTTAAAGTATTTTTTTCAGCTTTTTTTTTTAGAGGATTTAGGTTAGAGTTAATAATTAAAAGAGTACACTAATATTTTAAAAACTTTTCCCATATAAATCAGATCAAATAGATCAAATTGGTCAGATCAAGGTAACAGTTGACCGGCCTGTACTACCTTTTATATATATGAAACTATTTACTCATATTTTAATATATTAATTTGATTATTAATTTCTATACAATGTAAGAGTAATAGCAAATATTACATAATATTTTTTTACTATACCCTCTACCTCCCTTCCCCCACGTAAGAGAAATTTGATTGGCTATTATAAATTATATATCTAACGTAAGAAAATCAAAGACCCTCTTAAAATATTACATAATATCTGTTATTACTCTAACTTATTTTTTGATACAAAAATAATTAAATATATAGCACTTTTTTGTTGATAAGTTTAAGATTGTTTAAGATAATATTAAAGTTATTAATATTATATTTTTCATAATTAAAGGGTAGAGTTAAATTATATCGTTGATCATATGCAAAATGTGGCTAAATTTTTGGTACCACATGATCATCATTGTTGTGTTCTTGGAATATTCTAGAACATTACTGCATAAAATTTTTGATAATATATATATGAGGTTACACTAGTAGTACACCTGTACACACAAGTATTTTTGTTAAACACACATATATATTTTTTTTATGATAATATATATAAATTATAACAATTTTACAAAAAAATATTTTTATCTAAAACGAACTGTAGCAATACGTATATCAAATATGTTCTAGAATACGAATAAGATCATGAAATGATCGGCATACTGCATAATGTTTCACCCAAAATTTGTGTGGCACCCAAAAATTTGTAATCAACTTTTAATGGTTTTTTTACTAGCTATTTATAACTTTTTAAATAATTTTTATAATCACGTTATCCAATATTTATATATTGTGGCTTATTTTTTTTAATATATATATAAACATTATAAGCAAAATGACATCTTATTATATTTTATCTTATATAAAAAAGCTTTAGCAATGATCTATATTAATTTGTCCTATCACGTTAACTCTACACTTAAAAGATTATTTTAAAATTTAATATCCAAAAATAATATTATTATTATAGTTTAATAATTATAAATTATTATAAAATAATTCAAGATTGTTAAAACGCACCACTAGTGTTCAACACCAGTATGAAGATCAATATCAAAAAAATAAACAAAAAAAATAAACAAAAGTTAAAACTAATAAATGTTAAATTAGAGTTAATAGTTAGGGTTAGGGTGAGGCATAGTATATAGTAAAATTTCACAAGAGATTTTTTTTTTTAAAAAAAAAGGTGGTTTCATAAATAAAATTTTGAGTTAGAAAGTATTTTTTAAAAAAAAATACCAAAACAACAAAAATTTTATGTTACATCTGATCTTTACATTACACTGTATTTAAAAAATTTGATTGGTGAAAATTATTGTGGTGTTAAACAACAGTGGTGCGTTTTAGTAATCTTGAAATAATTATATAATTATTATTTAAGATTATTTTAAGATATTTTTAAGAAGTTTATAAGATAGGGTGTGGCGACATAGTGTAGTTGGATAGTTGTCACCCTCCAAGTAGTTGTAGCAAAGGTACAGAGTTCGAATCCCACTAGAGACGATTTCGAAGAATTTATCTGTATTATGGTAACCCGAATTCTGAGCTTGGATTTACAAATCTGTTTTTTAGGTTATACCAACTTGCATTGGGAGCTTTGGCGCTATGTTATGCACAGAACTGGGGCGTGTAGATCCTGGGGAGCGCAGGCGCTGTGTTATGCACAGAACCGTAGGACAAAGGAAAACCATACTTGGCAAGTCCCGAGTAGAGAGGTAGCCAGACTTTCGACGGTACCTAATAGGAATCAGACCGGTAATGGACTGACCGGAAGCGGACTTACGACAAAAGGGTTTATGGCGGGCCCTACCAACTGGACCGCTGGGGTCGCACCAGAGGAAAAGGACATGTGTTTCAGAATCATATACTAGGGATAGGGAACTCCTGGGTTCGCCAGGGCAGACCAACCCTTCCGGGTCCTCGGATTGGAAGTAGGAACGCAACTGGGGAAAGAAAGCTTCTGGGGGAAAGAAACCAAAAGAAGAATAGAACGGTACTGGGGTCAGGTGAACTCTACAAGAGCAGAAGTAGGTAGTAATAGCGGTTAGATAACCACCCCTAACTGCAAGTGTTGGTTTCGGCAAATGCGTATGCTACCGAAGTGTAGGTGATACCTGTGTGGGACAGGGACCACTCTACCAAGTTTCCCACTGAGATAAACTAGTCCTAAGGGGGACTGGTTAGCATCTGGAACAGTGTTCCAGTGATACAAGACGGGCTGACAGGAGGCAAGGATCAGAGGGTTTAAATAGGCAATGCTAGTATGTGGGTTGCAAGTATGACAGCTAGTGTAGACTACTTAAATAGGCAACCAAAAGTTGCAGGTGAGGCTAGTTGTACTCTCGTCAATGTACAAATGTCTGATGTTCCTCCATATAGGGCGTCCGGGGTCTAATTATCTTGAATAAAAAAGCTCTCCCCCGAAGTGGGCACTTTGACTTGGAAAAAAAAAAAAAAAAGAAGTTTATAAGATTTTATTAAGATTTTTTTAAGATGATTATAAGATTATTTTAAGATTATTATAAGATTATTATAAGATTATTTTAAGATTGTTTTAAGATTATTATAAGATAAGATTATTGTAAGATTATTTTAAGATTATTGTAAGATTATTATGAGTATTATAAGATAATTATAAGATATAATTTTGATAATTTTATTATAATCTTTATTATAATCAATCAATGAAAAAAAATTAGGTAGTTTCTGTAAAGTACACATAGAGCTTATGGATTCTTTATTTGAATAATATTTGAATAGTTAGGGCCGTATATAGCTATTTGAATATTTGCCAAATGACTAAATTTACTAAATAATTTGAATAACTATAATTATTCGAATAATAATATTTATTCAAATAATAATATTTATTCAAATAAATAATAATATTTGAATAAATAAATTTATTTGGATAATTATAAATATTCAAATAAATATATATTCAAGTAAATATATTTATTTTGCCTAGTATACGTATTTAATATCTTATAATTTATGTATATAATAATAACTAGCACTTATATAATAACGTTAATTCCAATTATAATTATTTAATAATGATTGAATATACTACGTATTCATCTAAAATATATATTAAATATCATGTGCAAAAAGCACAGGTTACAAACTAATATAGAAAAAAAAATACATTTTTTTGATGATTATATTGAATATTATTCGAATAAAGAATTATTCGAATAAGAATAAATTATTCGAATAATTATATTACTCGAATAATTCGAATAAGACAATTATTCGAATATTCATGTTATTCATTTAATAATTATTTAAAAAAGTTATTCGAATAGCGAATACGAATCCGAAGCTCTAAATACACGTATGATCCAAATTTTCTATAAATTTCTGTAACAGCTAGCAGCAAATACTAAGCATCGAACGATGATATAAGAATCATCCAGGGCGGCCATATGACGAAATTAATATACTAATAAAACCACAGGCCAAATATTTCTTTTTGCGCTAAAAAATTAATTTTTGGCCAAATTACAAGTTTGAAGATCATCGGTCTAAATTAAGTTAATGCAGGCCAACAACCTAATTACATCCAGTGTTCGGATGATTCATGATATAATTTTTGTATTATTAAGTTGGTTAGATGATGTAAAAATTCCATCAACTATATAGTATAAATACAATGAATATAAGTTATGTTTCTCAATCTCAAACTTATTCCTTGTCATTGTAATAAAAAATATTCACGTCAAATATTAGCGTATCCGACGAACTCTTTAAAAGATGTCAAAATCAGCACACCGCGATACTAAATCCCATATTTCTAACATGGCACATAGTTATTCTAATACCAAAGGTGGAGAGCAACCTCACGAACTTCATGATAAATATGTTCATCCTTCTGCATATCATGATCCTAAAATACCTTCTGATCCCATTGATCGAGAACGAGAAAGTCGTAAACAACGTGTAGATAAAGAAATTGAAGCAGAAGAACGAGAAATTTTGAGAAGGAAAAATGAAAGCAAAAGCAAGAAAATGCCAGCTAAAGAGTAACCATTGAAGTGGTTGATAATATGATAATGAAATATTAAACTCAAAAAAGTTGTTATGCAATACGCTTTACAGATTGGTAGAATTAATAAAATCCAAAATTAGTCATTTAAAAGATATCTTTGTGATACAAATATATATAAATGTGGGTGTAATAATCATCATTATTATTTACCTGGACAGATTTAATATTTTATCTTGATTACACTAGTGTCATATATGTTTGATTTGAATACACCATTTATGTAAAGTCATATTTACTTCCCAGAAAGTATTAAAAGCTCTGTAAATTTTGCTTATTGCGCAGTTGTGTAATTACAGAATAATTTTTACTTTAGTCACATATGTCGTGTTTGAAGTTACTATGTACCTGTACATGTACGTACGTGCCTGCCCGAAGTCTGATGTTACCTGCCCGAATTGCTATTTCAGGCAACTTCACACAGGAGTTTTTTTACTGTTATATATCGGTATTTAGAGTTAGGGAAACGTCACACATTAATTTAACCAATCAGATCACATTTTGGAAAAAACGTTAGGCTATTTATTACAAATCGTTATTTATTAGGTAATGTTTCTCATATGCCTATGTATTGTTAAGACAAAGGGGGTATTGTAGTAAATATGACAAGTACTATTTTACTTTGGTAAAAATCAAATGGAGAAAATGGGTTTGATTTTAATTACTAATCAATACATTACTACTAACTTCGCCATCATACTCTTTACATTGTATGCTGTAAGTTTATAAAAAGATGTTTAACAAATACGGCATATAACCACTTTGCTTGATTAAACATATTGGTGGATGATTAGAGTTTTTTTTTTTTTTTTTGATTACTAAAAAGTATATCTCCGGTTGTGAACGATAACTTTTATGGGAAAAACTATTTATACACTACGTGTATGTACACTGTACTAATTAATTGATTTGGAATATATAAATTATAGACCAAAATTAAACCCGATTTAAGGTTAGGGTAAGGGTTAGATTTGGGATTGGGAGTTATAGCTTATAATAAAATTTTGCAAGAAATATTTTTGTTAGAGCCCGAAGGGTGGTTTCCGTGTTTATACACTAATTACAAATAGTAATTTCCAACTTTTATATATCATAAAATTTAGTTAAAATTTTTATATAAATTTTATTTATAAATAAAATTTACATATATAATTATGGCAATTACTATTTGTACACTAGTGTATAAACACGGGTACATATGATAACTTAAAATTTTGCTTATGAAACCACTCTTCGGGCTCTAACAAAAAAANAAAAATTTATGTAAATATTACAGTATATATAATTAACTTTTATATGCTATAAATATTAAATAAAATTTTTATTATAAATTATACATATATTAATAAATTTTACATATATAATTATATAATTAAGTAACTTTCATATGCTATAAATACTAAATGAATTTTTAATATAAATTTTATATATTAATAAATTTTATTACCCATAATTATATAACTTTTATGGGAAAAACTATTTATACACTACGTGTATGTACACTGTACTAATTAATTGATTTGGAATATATAAATTATAGACCAAAATTAAACCCGATTTAAGGTTAGGGTAAGGGTTAGATTTGGGATTGGGAGTTATAGCTTATAATAAAATTTTGCAAGAAATATTTTTGTTAGAGCCCGAAGGGTGGTTTCCGTGTTTATACACTAATTACAAATAGTAATTTCCAACTTTTATATATCATAAAATTTAGTTAAAATTTTTATATAAATTTTATTTATAAATAAAATTTACATATATAATTATGGCAATTACTATTTGTACACTAGTGTATAAACACGGGTACATATGATAACTTAAAATTTTGCTTATGAAACCACTCTTCGGGCTCTAACAAAAAAAATTCCTTGCAAAATTTTATATAAACTATAACCCTTCCAATCCCAAAGCTGACCCTAACCCTAACCTTAAATCGGGTTTAATTTTGGTCTATAATTTGCGGATTTGCAAATCAATTAATTAGTACCCGTGTACATACACGTAGTGTACAAATTTTTCCTATAATTATATAACCTTTATATATTATAAAATGAAATAATTTATTGCTCACCCGAATGAATTATTCACCCCCTCTCCAAGTAAAAAATAAAATCCTAGTTATATTAGGGTTAGAATTAGCGTTAATTAACAACGTACAACGTTAGGGTTAGAATTAGCGTTAGGGTTAGGGTTAAATTTAGGATGTGAGCGCGAGAGGAGCATTTTTTTTTAGTATCACGACAGGGGTTATCCTAGTAAATTTTTGAAATAGCATAAAGTAGGTGAGTAATATCAAGTATAAAATTTAAGGAAAGGAATGGTCAATATCTCAACATTTACTAGGGTAATCTCTGTTGTGTTACTAATTAAAAATGCTCCTCTCGTAAATTTACCCTAAACCAAACTCTATTTAAACCTTTATTTTTCATTCTAACAATTTATTTATTTGTAAGTTTTAGATATGTAATTGTTAAGTAAATATTAATTATAATTATATTTATGTATAAATTATACAGTATGCAAGTCTACATTGGGTTGTAAATAATTTATGTAAAATTTCTACATAGATTTATGTATAAATGTACTTCGTGATGAGGTTTATGATAAGTTAGTAACGGATGGGTTCGAAGGCTAATTTTCAAGAAAATGATCTTTTAAACTCACCTTTTGCTATAATTATAACGATGCATAGGCAGTGCTTATGAAAATTCGAAATAAATTTTTGGCAAAAAATTGATCTGAAAATCTTTAATTTGTGATATGATATTCCCTTTATCTGTTATAGCTATACTTGTTTGGCAAAACTAAAATTTTCAAAATCCCACCCAAATCCCAAACATAATAAAATTATCCTAATTCCAAACATAATAAAATTCGTTCAAATCCCAATCCCAAATCCCAAATCCCAATAGTTTTGCCAACAAGTATAGTTATATCGATGTTTAAAGTAAATTTTACTCAGAAAAAGCTGGCACTTATTATCTGATATTAATACTTTACTGGCAGAACTTTGGCGAGTCAATAATTCAAGAAATCTACAAAAATATTTCTTATATTATCTAAATTGTTCCTTTTGTAGATTGGTCTTAACATAGCATTTCGGATTAACATTTACTTTTTGTACCTGTACCTATTTTCTTTAATAGGTTGCTATCGACCAATCTAGAAAGAGGATAAATTTGTACCCTATACACTCTATGATACTACGTGTTTCTTGTCGTTCTCAACGCTAATTTACTTATTGGTGCCTTTATTTCCTCGCACTAAAATTTTAATGTTTTAAAAAATGGCTTGTAAATTTAAAATTTAATGCCAAATTTCCTGAATATTTGGCTTTTAGAATTACCACGGCAAATTGCCGGTCCAAATGCCAGTTTTCCCATCTGGCCTAAGCAATCAGCCTAAACGATCAGTCTAAATGATCAGTCTAAACAAATTAATTTAACTATGTAAAGATGACGATTGATCACGTTGTGAATAAAAAGATCATAGTGAAACAGATCATAATGAAATTTGACCCTATTTTATGTCCGATTTTTAAAATTTTTGGGACCTTTTTTGTTAGATTTTTTTTATACAGTAGTTAAGTTAGGGTTTAGGTTAGAATTTTTAGTAAAAGAGTATAGGTGAATTTTTGGTAGGGCTTACAATGATCTGATTTCACTATGATCAGCAACAATATTTAGTTAATTTACTACTGTACAGGCGCGAAATAACGCCCACCTGCACGTTATTTCGATTACGCGCATGCGCGTTATTTCGAAATAAGAGCGAACCGGATATTTTACAAAATAACGTGTGATTAATTAACAATCAAGATGCATAATTTATACTAGAAAACGAAATAAAAAAGCTCATAAACTAATAAATACACGCAAAAAAGAATTGTCCCAAATATGCAGATACGCATAAAGTGTAGTAAATTGATATTTATATACTGTATACATCATAAAACCCAAACTCAGGGCCAGTGATTTTATGTGTTTCACATAATACCACAGAATTCACATAAATACGCCTATATCACATAATTTGGTGTTTATCACCGCAGAATAGCACATAATATGCCAATTTATAAGAATTGTTACATAATTTGACAGCTTATTGGCAAGTCGATATAAAATCTAACAGGTCCGGATCTCCCGACTTAGAATTTGAATGAACTCAAATTACGAGTAAGGTCATGAAAATTTTTTGAAACAAAGTCCGGAAAGTTCCGACAAATTTTAGTTTACGTATACCACAGAATTACACATAATTTCGTAAGCATGCCACAGAATCGCAAATAATTTGGCCAAGTATCCGCAGAATCGCACATAATTTGGCAAATATGGTTCACATCACATCACATAATTTAAATTCTGTCACCACATAATTTTGATTTTGTCACCGCAGAAAATCACTGGCCCTGCCCAAACTCAAATTGATCAAAAAATTCATGTGAATAAATTATTAGTGAAACTATACTTATTATCATTATTTTTTGAAAAGTAATTAAAGTAATTCAATTTTTATTTTTAATCATCGTGTCATTTTTAGAGATGAGATATGTTTTTTTATTATGAAATAATAATGCTCATATATTCAAACTTATTATCGATCTACTACTTAACTTAAACTTACATTTACTAACTCATAATATCCAGAATACAAAATATAAGCTTATTGTTATTACAATAGCATGTCAAAATGTATACACTAAATTCTTAATTAAGTATTACATGTAATCTCAATCTTTTTTTTTTTGTTGACCGTTTCCAACATTCAGAACTTACTTACATGTAGTAATATTACTAAGTACTAGCATTAAATGTAAAAACATACGTTTTTTGTTTTTGAGTGAAGTTCTTGAGGATACTGATTATTTTATTTTTGCACAGTGAATATAAACGTTTCTTCGAAGCTAGAAATGATTTTAGTGAGTTGTTTTATTAGTGAACCGTTACGCTATCAAAAAGTACTTTAAACTGATTTACATCAGCCAATGTCGGCCTTTGAAAGCTGAAATTTAACACTTGTTGTGGCCCGGGTCAGTGATATATCGGGTGCGCGTTAATTCGGGACGCGCATGGGCGCTAATTCGAGACACACGTATTTTAAGGGGTCCGGATTTCGAAATAACGCGTTATTTCGCGCTTACACGGTACGGAGTTTCTTTAATCAATATAATAATCCATCAATAACAAAAAAATATTTCAATCATTAAGATTCTGAATAATATTTTAGGGCAGTGTTGTACATTGGACGTGTCCAACCTATGTTTTTTGTCCAACGTCCAAGATTGTCCAAAACTGTCCAAGCCTATGTCCAAGGCTTAAATAATTAATGAATTAATAAATATATAATTATACATTTTTTTAGGTGCTGGATTAATTTTTAAAAAAATTAATATAGATAATCTTAATAAAATTTTAAGTAATTTTAATTTGAAAAATGTCCAAAATGTCCACAAAACGTCCAATGTACTTTACTGTTTTAGGGTATTGATAAATATAACGTAATATTTTTTTACTACTCTCCCACGTAAGAGAGGTTTCATACTTTCATATCTAATAAGATGTCAAGGATTTCCCTCTCCCTCAGGATAATACGTAATATTGTCACTACCCTTATTTTACAGTTAATAAATTCTGGGACACCTGATAAAAATTATCCGAATGATTATTTGCTGATTCAATGTTATTGACTTTTAGCATGATTGATAGATAAAGTTTTTTTTGTATTATATTTATTATTATTATGATTTATTTATTTATACTGTATAAATATCAGTCAGATTTTCTTTTATTATGATATTTAAATATATAATGACGAAAATCTTTCAATAAATGTATAATCTATTGTACAGTAGAAATGGGCAATTTTGCTCCTATATTTCGCGATAGAGGTGAACAATAAACACAGAGATGGGTAAGCAAGATTAGTAATAATACATTAAAAGATAAAAATAAGTATTGCTACATATTTTATTAACTTCCCCATCTCTAAATCTATGTCTTCCTTTGCAAATACGCGAGACGTAAAAGTACACCAGTGATGGTGAATGAAGACGGCGTCCATATGAGTTTTAGCCAATCATCAGATGTACCAGCATCTGAGTGTAACGTGAAAGCCAAATAGCAAAATTCTCATTCTAATAGTTCTTTATGGTGGAGCGCCGTAATTTTAAGAAGTCTATCATGTCTATAGATTGTATTTAAATCTGTAACTTGATCGCCTAGAATGGGAATCAGATCAAATATAGTATAGGCTACCCCTTAATAAAATTTATAAATATTTAAATTAATTACCTTATATATTTTTCCATAATTTGTTTATTTAGCTTCATCGGAAAACTGTTAATTGGTGGTGGATATCTGCAGGGGCGATTTCCATAGATTAAGAAAATCGAATATCAGTTGTTAATCGATGCATAAAATGAGATTGTGATGCAATCGTATATCACTGGTAATTGACAGGGTGTTGCTTATCGATTGCTATTTCTAGGTGTCAGTCCAGTTTAAAAATATCTTGATGTTTTAATTTTAATTAAAAATAACTAGATAAAATAGCAATTTTAACATTTTTTTTAAAAAAGGGCAACCTATTTTATATTTGACCCGGGATCAGCCTTCTAAAAATTACGTTATAAACGACATTCCCTTTAAAGTTATAAGACCCTAACGTTACCAATCTAAAAAAAATTTCGCCATCGGCGTTAGGGTTAGGTTTTATGTGTATTTTTGGTTTGATTTCATGTTACATCTGATGAACTTTAATTTGACCAGATAGCGAAATTTTTTAGGCTGGTAACGATAGGGTGGTTCTTAATGTTAGGATGAAGGCTGCATTATAAAAACTAACGGCACTTTATGGTTAGCATTTAGTGTTTGGATTAGGATGATTGTATTATATATTAAATTTATTCAGCGATGAAAAATAGAAATATTCACTGATGCAGTATAGTACAATATTATAAAAAAATATTCGCCATTTTATTGAATTTTCTTAATCGTTCAATGCCTTTTTTGCTAGACTTTCGGTGTAAAACTAAACGAATATTGTTGGGCCTCAAATTGTATAGGTCACATGTCCAAGTTAATGACCGCTAAAAACGTGACTACTTCTGCGTAGTACGAATATAAAGATCCTAAAGAATCTAATAGATCTGTTAATTCTAATCATATTAACAGTTATATTTTTAATTTTACTTGTCTTATTATTATTAGATCCATCATATCTATCGGTTATATTGGATCGTATATAATTAATCAATAGAAAAGATGCAGTATAACTGATAGATATGATCGTTATTTTTATATTATCGATATCCCTCTGGGAATCGAAAGTTAACAGCTCACTATTAAATAAAATATTCATTCGTGTCTTCATACACGGATTCATACAAACTAAATACTCGTGCCTTCATACACGTGTAAACCCGTTAAGTGAATTAACGAACTTGATCACGTGATTACTGCGACTGTTTTCACGTTCCCCAGTTAATAGCATTGTATTTATCTGTTATAGCTTTATTGATAAACGTATACGACTACCTGTATCTTCATATACATTTAGCCGATTGCCTCGTTCATTTATATGAAAATCTCTATACGCATTCACGCCTGAAGTATTGAACACGTGAAGCATTCAATTATTATAAAACCCGGTTTCCTCGAACCGTTTTAGAGGTTATTTGAGTGTAACAATTTATATAATTGTTTAGTTGAAATAACATATGGTTTGTAAAGAATTCAATCAGTATTGTTTTGTTCTCGTACTATATTTATAATATGCATTTCAATCTGATGCATAAGTTAGACTCTCGAATGATGAGGAATAAATATAAAATTACTGTGCCAGGGACATGACAAAGGTCAAAATTTTTAATATATAGATACTGA
Source organism: Gigaspora rosea (assembly GCA_003550325.1). Classification (NCBI taxonomy): domain Eukaryota; kingdom Fungi; phylum Glomeromycota; class Glomeromycetes; order Diversisporales; family Gigasporaceae; genus Gigaspora; species Gigaspora rosea. The sequence continues at coordinate 193,814 of QKWP01000070.1, forward strand.
TAATGCCGAAATCAAAAACTTATCGATAGAATTGGGATAATTTACCCGACAATGTAATTTACAATATAACATAAAGTTACATCGTAAGTTACATGGCTTCATGTAAGCTACATATACATAATGTTAAAACAGGCCAACTTTAATAAATTTGGCAGCATTGAGACATTAATTTTTTGTCAGAGTTAAATGAAGTTACCTTTCCGAAATATTCCGAATAGAAAAAAAAAAGAAATTCTATTGTTCTTGACACGCATGACTCACTAGAGCGGATTGGAAATAATCAAATTCGGAGTGAAAAAACTGATATATTTTCTAAATCATGTGTGGATTTTCCGATCGGGCAAACTTAGACCAAAATATCGGTTCTTATTCATATGCGAATCATTTACTTTATTGATTCGGCCGTTTATTAAATATCGAATCACAACGAATAAGACCAAACAAATTTTTGGTCTGTTTTTACGAATTAGCCGATCGGAAAATTCCGAAGGGCGATTTTTCTAACAAAGATCCCAAATATAGTGAAATGAACGTCTTAGTAAATCCATTTCGTAAAAAAATTTAAATTTGAGTATATTATTTGATTTAGAAACTATAAAGTAAAAGTTCAATTTTGTTTTTTGTAATCACTCGAAGCTACCGTATTTACCTGAAATAACGCACAGGGGGCGTTATTTTGAGGTTCGGCCCGAATTAAGCTTAATTTAGGCCAAAATTCGTAATTTCTCCCCTGTGCGTTATTTCAGGTAAATACGGTACAGATTATTATGATTAATTATTATTATTATTATTATTATTATCAAAAATTATATATCGCACCTGTGGTGTTCAACACCAGTAATATGAGAATTCGTGTAACATGTAAATCAAAATAAATTTCGATTAATCTTAGGACTATATTAGGGTTAAGACGCAGGGTATAGTTTATACCCAAAATTTCACGAGGATATTTTTTGTTAGGTGCCGAATTTTTGTGTCGTTCCGCACTCGTTCCACCTGATCTTCACGTTACACTGCAGCTCATTACAAAAATAATAGTGGTGTTGATGGACTATTATTATTATATATTATTATTACGTGTATTATTATTATTATTATTATTATTATTATTATTATTATTATTATTATTATTATTATTATTATTTTCGGTCTGGTCCAGTCAAAGTCCTAATAGGACCGATCAATTAGTGTTAGTCGGTCCGGTCCAGTTCAGTCCGGTCGTCCGGTCCTTCGGTCCTAAAACAACTTTCAAGCCGCAATTATTATTTTACATCATCTGAATTTCAGATAAGATTTTGGTCAGAACCGTGTCGGACCGGTTCAAGACCAAAGACTAAAAAATAATTTTATAAAGTTCGTTGCCAAAATTATCTGAAACTGCCCAGATTCGGAATTGGGGCGATTCCAATCCGGATTACAACCAGTGTTGGGCAAATTAGTGGTCGACCAAAAATTTGCTGGTCAAATTGATCTGGTCAAATTGGTCAAGTCTATTATATAAATATAATACATATATTATATCATAAATTATATTTAAATATTCTATTTGACCAATTTGACCAGTACAGATCCTTTGACCAGACCGGTCAAATTGGCCTGGTCCAATGATCAAACTGGTCTGGTCAAGCCAGCACTGATTCGATCATAATGAAAACCGATTAAAATGAAACCTGTAGTTTTACATGAGTGCAGCCAAGGGAAAACCAGAAAGTCATGTTTTTGAATAATTACTTTTAATAAAATAAAATATTTTAAAATCAAGTAATTTAACACTTATTATTTCTAATAACATTAAAATCTTACGTTCAATTACTTGGTTTATGATTCAAAAAGCATGACCTACCGGTTTTTCTTAGCAGCATTTATATACTCCTTTATTAATAATCCTAACTCTAAATCCTAAAAAAAAAATAAAAAAATAAAACCTTCCCAAAGAGTTTATTGATACATGTAGATTTCTAGTTAAATATTACAAGATTCTATTCTAATTCGTCACAATTAATCATCACTTGATATTATCTTATTGATCACATCAGTCAAGGACGATGTGTAATATTTTTAGAATGAATCAGGAAGAATGGGTCAGGCCGGCTTTGCATTTGAAATTTGTAAAAACGGCCATTGAAATCCTTCTTTGGTTTTTTTCATTACAAATTTGCGTTCATTCACTCAATATTAGGTATTATATATATATATTATCCATTTATGCTAATTCATTGTGACGTCATTATGATGATTACGCGCGTATAAAGGTTATGACGCGTAGGGCGCAAGTGTTGGTTAGGTAGCACAAAATAATGCATGCAGTCTTTTCTGTATAAAGTAAACAAAATAAGTAAAGGGAGGTAATTATACATCAAGTATTATCACAAATTTTTTTTTGCCTGCAGAATGTCGAATTTAAAATAACACTAGTGGTATTACGACGACGACCACATGACTAAATTCGCTCCACGCCCGATTGCAAGAACATTAGCCAGTTAAATTTTGTATCTACATTTTTTTTTTTTTTTTTAATTATATTTTATGCAATAAGGGATTAGTGCATGCATACAGTATATCTGATATTATTATTTATTAATTAAATTAGTTTATTTAAATAAAAAAAAAAATATATGTATTGTCAATCTAGAACACTGAAGGCAGTTTTTTAAACAAATTTTAATTGTATACATTATATTTCTTGAATTTTTGAAACAAGAAAAAAAAAAAAACTTCTTTTCGAGCACGACTTTGGGTAAACAAAAAAGCAAGTACCAACTTATTATATTTGTTATTCTCTCAGCATCAATCAAATTCTTTTGCAATGAGTTACCTAATTTTGTAATTTCTATACCTGACGTCTGTTACAAATTACAAGAAAAGTTTTAAACACATTTGTGTAGCAAGATTAATAATAAAACAATGGAGATAATAATGGTAATTATTACCAATCACGTAATTGTGGTTTAATCAAATTAAGAAGTCTCAAGTTTCATATTATTTATGCTTTTTCTGATATGTACGTATCTTGAAACAGGTCAGAGGTCAGCCTTTAGGGTGGCTTAGTCAACTGGCAAAATTCTATGTGACCTGAGAATCTGGTTCATTAGTTACCGTTATTATTGCCTGTTTACTTGATCCGTATTAACACTATTTTTTTTTTTTTATTTTCCGATTTGTAGCCTGGAAAGATGGTTGATTTCAGCTGTTTAAATCGATTCAATGAATTTATAACTGGGGACTAGACTTGTTATACCTGCTGTTAATAATTATGGTAAAATCATTTAGTTAGCTTCTATGAAGTTACGGTCTTTTTACGTTATATCCTATTGTTAATTATGGTAAAATCATTTAGTTAACTTCTAAGAAGTTATGGTCTTTTATAAGCGCTTGTTTAAAGTTTAAAAGTTGATTTTAACTGGATAAATTTATGTTACAAGTAATGTAACGCTAATTCATATTTTTTATTCGCAAGCCTGCAGAATCCCAACATTGTGGATTGATACTAATTTTGATACGCAACATACGTACAGTACGACGTACATACGTACGCACGCACGCACGCACGCACACAGTACACATATTGATGCTTTGTGAATTTATCATGTGTCTAGTTTATACGAGTGTCTCCAAATGAAAAAAATTAAAACTTTGTAAATGCAAAATGAATCAATTACATGATACCAAATTTTATGATATACACACATTTATCACAATTTTTATTAACATGAATTAAGAAAAAAAAAATTTAGATATTTATTCCCAAGTATTATTAAAGTTCTAATAATTATATTATATTAAATACTGTAACATAACCATTTAAGGATTTTTCATATGACAAATAGAAATGTGACATGCTAAAAAATTTTAAATTAGTGGTTTTCTAGGATTATAAACTTTAGGCAAAGTGTATCATTGCTGCTGCTACTACAATAAGGCTAAACAGAAGTTTAATGCTTGATCCTGTGAAGCTGATAGCTGCATCGGATGTTGGTGCAGCAGTAGGAGAACTTGATGAACTTGATTTACCCCTAAAAAATTTATATGATGAAAAAAAAAAATATGTTATTAACATGCCTTTAAAATTTGTGAAAACCCATAAAATACTTACGAAGATGGTGAAGCGTTACTGGCGCCGCTACTGGCTGAGGGGGATTTGGGACTTTCAGCTGGAGATGCGGGTTGAGATGAAGGTTGTTTAGCAGCAGAGGATGGTTGGGCAGCAGCAGGTGCGGCAGCAGATGAAGATGGAGCTGCGCCAGCAGCAGCAGGAGCACCACCAGCAGGTGCGGCAGATGGAGCTGGAGCAGCGCCTGAAGCAGCAGGAGCAGCACCAGAAGCAGCAGCAGGAGCAGTACCACCGGCTTGGAAAACTGTGAAAGTTCCTGAATATTTATCACCAGAACCGTCATTGAGAGCAAGGTAATAAGTGCCTGCGGGAACATTAACCGTCCACATGAAAGATTGGGAAGAAAGGTTTATGGTACTGCTAATTATGACTGTGTTTTTAGTCGTGTTATCGACAACACTTAAAGTGCCTGGAAGTGCATTCGCTTGTGGGGTGTATGACCAAGTGATTGTAATAGAGGCACCATTTGCAACACTACCAGCAGGAGTGTTAATTGCCGAAACCTCTGAAAATATAGATACATCATTAAAAAAAGGTTTGATATATTTAATTCAAATTAATTTGTTTTATTCTATTTGGTTTTTTTTTTTTCGCTTAAGACTTAACATATAAACATATAATCTGAATTATCCACAATTCATGAATATAATCGAAATAAGCTAATTAAAGCAGAAGAACATTCTTATTTGACCAAAAAGGTTTTCACTTCGTTCTTCTCAGCTCCCATCAATAATAATAATATATCAAATTAGCATACAAAAAAATAAAAATTAAACTTACGAGCATAAGTAGCTCCAATAAAGGCCAAAAATAATGTAAGGAAATAAATGATTCGTGACATGATTATTTTTTATGTCAGATTATTATTATTTTTTTATTCTAAATTATTCGTTCCCTGTTTTTTAATGAATGATATAAAAGAAACGAACAGGAGTATTTTAAAAAAACCTACTTAACCCGGGAAGAGGGGAACAACCCAGATATTTATACTTAAAAGAGTGGGAAAAAAAAACTGTAATTGATTCCCATTTGTATAATAATTGAATAAAAAAAAGCTTTAAAAATAAGAAGCACGTGGATGACTTGTTTCATGTGTTACATAATATGAATTCATAATTGCTTAACTGTAACATGCGTTAATATTTGCGCACAAATTTATTAATTCTGCCAAGTTATATCAAAAAAGTGTTAGTAAAGCGCATGTATATAAACTATTTGGTTAAAGATTACAAAAATTGATTGAATTAAATATAGTTCTGTGTGGCTGAATTTTGAACTATTTTTAACGAGTATCTTTGCCAAGTTTTCTCCCCGAATGCGTACCATATCACAGCAGGATTAGGAAATAACTATTATAGTAATAAAATCATGTAACTTAGAAATTACTTGTTAACCTTTGCGACAAAGGATAGTAAATCTCCAATACCTACTCTGTACTTTACGCTTATTCCGTTGCAACACATGCTCAAAATATTGATCTTGTAATATCAGATTTGAATTCGGTTTCTTTTAAGCTGTGTTTTGCATCCTTTATTATATTTATATTATTTATTTATATTTATATTACTGTGTAACTAACGTAATTATATTCAAAATTTCTTCAATCATCGGAAATCTTATCTCTGATTTTTCGAGGGCTTTCTCGGTTGATGCCTTCATGCAGTCACATTCAATGCATCGTACGTACGGAAATAGAATGTGTTTATAAAAATCGTCGGTCTTTTGGAATCAAACTTAAAATTCATAATATAAAAGTATATAATAGATAACATTTAATTATTGGGAAACAAATTCTTTGAATATAAGATTGTATTACATATATTGCATAGTCTGCAAATTTGTTTACAAGATATTGTAACAGGTAATGCGACCTATCGTTAATTTGTCATTTTCAAAAAAACCTGTAAGATTAAGGTTAGAGTTGTCCAATAATAAGAATTATTAATGAATTAAATTATTAGTAATACCGAGATGATACATCTGGACAATTTATCCTTAAATATACAGATATATATTCTTTAATTAGCAACAAAAATGATATTCCTTATTCAAATGATTCTTCACAAAAAAAAATACTTTACTCCGTACTATTTTGTATGCACGATCCTTTGTTCCCCCTATGAAAATCTTTACTTTATGTAGTAAACTATGTTCTATCGGGCATCAGAATCATTTAATTCACACTTTCTCTATTCGGTATTGAGATTCGCTTTGATAAACGTACAATATTTTTGTCAGGGTATTATGCAATGACTTGTAATAAAGGAAAGTGTCATACGTAAGAAAGTACAGTGTTATTATTTACGATCTACTTGATATTTCATTTAAATTTGTACTACTAAATAAATCTTAATTATATTCCATAATTATGTCGTTATTTATATTAAAAAATTGTTACTATATTACACCAATGTTGAATAAAATTTCAGAAAAATGTACAGTACATTGTTAAACCATTCTTCGAATTCGGCCAAAATTTTTAAAACTGTCAAATATATAAGAACCGTTATACGTTTATTGGCTTAGTTTGAGCTTAATGGTTTACAAAGGGTCCTATGGTCCTATTTTCTTGCCTTATTCCAGTAAATAATAAAACTTAAAGTAAATGTGTAGTGTTGTGTTTCGAGTGTTTGCAAAGATTATCTTTAACTTGAATAACGTGCATTGCATAAAATCATTATTTATTATTTTCCAAAAAAACAAAAAATAGGCAAAAAAAAAGAAAGTTCTTTTTAAATAAAAATATTTTTAAACAAATAATGTATAATGGACGAGCTATCAACTAGACTAATATCTACTTTGATTTAACTATAATAATTACTACTAGACTAATATCTACTTTGATTTAACTATATTAATTACCTTCAATTTATGGAGTTTTAACTTCCAAATGATGCAGAAATTTTATTTTAACACAAACCAATTATATAGCATGTAATTCATAAGTTGCTATTATTTTTTAGTAAAAGGTTGCATGTATTAAAAGTAATATTACTGCAAAAATCAGTACGGTACGTAGAGGTGAGCAGATTAGTACAGACCGATTTTAAGAACCTGATGTCTATAATACCTAAATTACGCTTATTTATTTATTTATTTATTATTATTTTTTTTTTTAAAAAAAAAATTTATTTATTTCTTATTTTTTTTTTTTTTTTTAAAAAAAAAAAATAACATAAATAGCATACAGCTAGGATCTACATATGCATACTAACGAAATTTAAAAAATTTTTGATTAGGAATGCTGTTTACTTGGGTGGTTTGACAAAGTTTCACGTCATGGCTTAAACCAAAACTATATGATTAATCTTATCATTAATAACAATTAATTATAAGTGGATTCAATCAATACAGCGTTACATAATCTACGAACAGTGCTTACGAACAGGTTGATATCAAAATTTTATCTATCAAAATTTATCTATCAAAACACTAAATCGGGAACCAGAAACATTAATACCTCTTTTTTCTAACATTTGTTCTATTTAATTAACCACCCACATAACATACTTGTTTGTGGGCATTTAGTCATTGCTTCTGACTCTGTTCAAATCCTAAATTTTAAGTACAACCCTAAAAGTTTAAGTTTTTTTAGTAATCCGACATACTGATACATTTTTGATTAAAGAAAGTGCCCTAAAATTAGTATAAATTTTGGGCTGGGTGTAAGCAGAATTGGCAGTAATGTAATGCTCGGCTTGATTAATAAAGGCCTGCACTGATGAATATTATATTATATTCGAATATTTGAATGTATAATTCTTTCGCTAAATTTAATGCCTGACGAAACTCACGTGGCCTGGCGAAATCATATAGTTTCAATATGATTTCGTCAATTCGGCAACAGCAAAAATAGTTTCGTCAGACATCTATAACTGAATTGAATATTTGAATATATAAATTATTTATTGGACTTTAATAAATAGATTTTAACTAATTTTAACCCGGAGTGATATCATCTCATTATGAATTTTTTTTGTTTTTTTTTTTAAAAAAAAAAAAACTAAAAATTTACTACGGAAAGGTTAGAGGTAGGGTTATAGTGTATTAGAATTAGAAAGCGTATTATATGCAAAGTTAGGTACAAAACTTTTTACTCAGAAGCATAAAGCTAGTTTTTATAATGAAATTTTGAGTTACTGTATTTAAAGATTTTTGTTTTTTTTTCTTTAGTTTTATTAATACAAGATTCTATTATAAACCTTATTTTTTTAAGCTAAAATTAAAGTATAATATATTGGATTTTTTTTTATAAAAATTTTTAATAATATTTTAAAAATTAGTTATTGAATTAGTATTTAAGTGGAAGATCGCAGATAAAGGGTATAAAATGATCGACATTTTATAATAAATCACGGCGGAATTTAATAGTAAATTTCTATAGTGTGCGAATGGGGCTTGCTTACATATAAAAGTAATTTTTTTATTAAGTAACTCTTTCTTATTGCTTAATTGAAAGTTGTAGAGCAAGTTCTTGTGATTCTAATGGTAGTAAAATCATCAAAAATCGGTTTGATAGATCATAAGATACGAGTATTTTTCAATTGTTTACTATAGAGTTTTTTCTTATGAATTGAAGCACACGACGTTCCACTTACTATATAAGGTAATAGTCACATGCCCGCCGATTTTTACTATGAAATTTGTTCCCTTTAACTGCGGACTACTAATTAATATTTAATATTCTTAATATTCTAAAAATATTTAAAAATAATTTAAATATACAATATTTAAAAAATCAAAAGAATATAGTAACTTAGTAAAAAGGTCTAGTTGTTAATCTCCAATGATATATTAAAATTTCAATTCTACTGAAGATAAAATTTCAAAATTTTTGCTTATTTTATAGCAACTATTTAGGTATATTTGGGTTATAGATCCTGTTGGCCCAAAAAAGGTAGCTTATTTTCGGGAATATATAGTATAGTTTTTGCAATATACATTTTTGAAAATAAAAAAAGTTTTTATTAAGGATATTTCTATGAGTTCTTGATCAAATTTGATAAAATTTTTATTTTAATTTACAGATTTGTAGATTTCAAATAAAAATTTCTATTAAAGCTAATCAGGAGCTTGCAAAATTATTTTAATTTACAGATTTGTAGATTTCAAATAAAAAATTTCTATTAAAGCTAATTAGGAGCTTGCAAAATTATTTTAATAAAAGTTTTCTACTTCTAAAAATATATATTACAGAGAAGATATTTCTATAAGTTCTTGACCAAATTTGATAAAATTTTTTTATTTTAATTCTATATATTTATAGAATTCAAATAAAAAATTTTATCAAATTTGGTCAAAAACTCATAAAAATAATATTAATAAAGTTTTTAAAATGTAAAATATTTAAATAACAAAATTAAAGGATCATAGTACAAATAGTGTTATTATAATATAAATATTAGTACTCTAAAAAAATAATGTTATATTTGTAATTGGATAAAATTAATTAAATATTAAAGCTTATATGTAAATATGGCTAATAAAAAGACCCTGGGTTGGATAGCGCAGTGGTTAATGCTCCGGGATCATATTTGCAAGGTCGCCAGTTCGAGTCTAGTGGATGATAAAAACTGTGTTAGGACCACGAATAGCAGGGATCTATGATGATGCATCAAACATCTCTTCCATTTCTGGACATGGTACTACAATGATAATTTGTATGATATAGCCACAGGATTATGAGGCATCCAGAAAAGAAAAAATCTGACAAGAAACGTTGTAAACATAAGAACTATCCACTATAAAAAAGGAATAAGACAAACGAAAAATAAAACAAGAGTACCGACCAAATTAGGAAGTTGAAAAAAAACCAGAAAAACTAACACTTTACCAACCAAAAAAGGAAGTGGCTCCTGGGGCAGATGAAAAATGAACGAGCTAGATAGCACACTGGTGGAATATATAGTTCCTATAAAAGCTGCCTAAGATCCAATAGATACGGGCACCAAATGTGGTTGACTTGCTGGAGTTAGTCAGAAAAAAACAAACGATTGGAGTGAGGTATAGATTAGAAAAACCCTACTGTATATGTAAGACCTTTGAAATAATAAGTTAATAAAAAAGCACCAATAGCGCTCTTGGGTATACTACCAAGGAAATTTAAAAAAAAAAAAGGCTAATAAAAGTGGATAAAAAATTTAAAAAGTTTATATTAAAGCTAATATAACCTTTAAATATATTGTTTGGGGTTCTGATCTAGTATAATGTGAATCAAAGCAACTAAAATGCCTATTTTTTTTGTAGTTAGAATTAGGATAAGGTAATAATAATATATAAGCAAAAAAAAGTTTTATAATAAAATTTTGCAAAAAAATTTTTTGTTAGAATATAAAAAGTAGATATATTAGCAAAAATATAAGCTATAAACAATTGTTTAAAATATTCTATTTTTCCAATTTTATATAATACCTAATTTTAAGATCTAATTAGTTATTAAATAGGTATATTACAATATATATGTACTAAAAATTATGTAAACCTAAAAGTAAATATAGTATTTCTTAAACTACAAACAAATCTAGACAAATTTATTTAAAAAATGCTATAAATATACAGTCGCCTAGTGATTATTTTTCACTGTGTGCACTGTGCACAGTGCACAGAAACAAAATTTGCGCACATCTTTTTTCAGTAAATGTGCAGATGCCGCACAGAAATAATTGTTATTTTATAAGTAGTGCGCACAGTTGCAACATTTTCTCAGTATTTGCCACACAGAAAAGTTTATGAATTGTGCGGTATCTGCACAGTAAATTTTAATTGAAAAATTAACACTGCAGTCGCCTCTCTCTAATCTGAACCTCTCTAAACTGAACACTATTAAACTCTTTCTAAACTGAACAAAATCTCCTAGAACATTTGTAAATTTTATTATAAAGTTCAGATAAGCCATATATAACTTTTTGAAAACTAAACTTTTCCAAATTAGTGAATTGACCCGTCTAAAAAATCTTCACCTGGGTCACCCGACAGGTGGACAATGTGCCACCCGAGTGGAAATGGGTCAGTTCAAAAAAAGGCTCCACCTGGGTCACCGACAGGTGACCCGACAGATGACCTGTCGGGTCACCTGGGTCAATTAAAAAAATCTCAAGTTGTTAATATGACTAGTGATTTGACCCAGGTGGGTTATCCTATAGTTGGTGGTAATTTTACAAATTAATACGGTTATGGCATTGCCGTATTTTTTGCCATAATTGCTGTGAGCCGTAAAGCCGTAATGCTGTAAAGTCATAATGCCGTAAAGTCGTAATGCTATAAAGCCGTAATGCCGTAATGCCGTAATGTGTAATGCAAAAATACTATCTGCTAGAATACTGTTTATTAAAATTCTGTACTGCATTATGGTTTCCTTTAAATAATTTACTATTAAATATTTTTCGAATTTGATTCTGTCGACTTCACAAATTTGCATTAATTTGGGGTCTTTGCCCGCGAGTTGACTCACCCGTTCTCACCCAGGCTATTACAACTTGACCCAGGTCACCCACCCACCCGCGGGTGACCCGAGTGACACCCACCTGGGTCAAAACACTATTCCAAATTTTTATATAGTAAAAAAAAGCAGTTACAGCAGTTCGAATTAAAAAGAGTTAACTGTACTTATAATCTACTTTTTTTAAATTTAAAATATTTAATAAAGGAATAGAAATTTGTCACACCCGCAACATGTCGCACCCCTGATTCTAACCAATCAAATTGCACAATTTTGTAGACAAAAAATTTTAATTTTAAAAATTAAAAATTTTACTAGTAAAATGTGAAAATAAATAAGCAATATCAAAGTATATAATGTAAAATTTTATTTAGAACAAGTTTTTCTAAGTCATAAAGATAGATTGTCTTAGTAAAAAAAAACATTTTATAAGAAAGGATAAATATATGCAACGCACCCTGCGATATGCTAATTCATCGCACACAATATGTAAAACATAATTTGTAAACCCATGTGACAAATTTTCTATTTAACAAAAATTTAAAAAATTAATATAAGGTTAGGGTAAGGGTAAGGGTAAGGGTTAGTGTTAGAAGTTAGAGTGAATGATAGTATATACCAAAATTTTGCGAGGAATTTTTTTTGTTATAGCGTGAAAGGTGGTTAAGTAGATGAAATTTTTTGATATTACAAATTTTAGAAAAATTTCTTTATTTTGTTACACAAAAAAATTTTCACATTACACCTGATCTTTAAATTTAATTGGTAGATCGTTGGGGTGCGATATACAAGCACATCGCAGTGTGCGATGTCCTATAAGAAAAATCAAAAATTTTAAACATTAGCATATATAAAATTTTTTTTACTAATATAATCTATATTTATGTTTAAGTATTACATATAAAATTTTACGATAACCAACTTTTTCTAAGTTAAAAAGGTAGATTGTTTTAGTAAAAAAAGTTTTATATATGCTAACTTTGGAAAATTTTGATTTTTCTTATAAACCTTTTTTTTTTACTAAGACAATCTATCTTTATAACTTAAAAAAGTTGTTCAGAATAAAATTTTACGTTATATAATGTGTTATTATATTAGTCATCTAATTTGGCACACAATATTAGATGTAAATTTCATATATATGAAATTTGAAAAAAGAAATAATTTATACTTTGTACCGTACATGCGATGTTGTTACACCTGCCACAGATCATAAAATTAGGTGTAATATAAAATCAAAACAATTAAAATAACACATTTTTTTCATTGGTTAGAGTTAGGATGAGGTATAGATTGTGTATATGGGCAAAAAAAAGGTTTATAGTAAAATTTTGCAAGGAATTTTTTTTGCTAGAATCCTAAGAGTAGTTTATATACTCAATTTTAAGTAATAGATGATTTTTGACAAAATGAATATTTGTTTTGAATTTTTTGATCATATAACGTTACACCTTATCTTGAATTTGATTGGAAGAGCAACATATAAGGCGCATCGCATGAGGCAATAAATAAATTTACTTTTGAAAAAATTACATATAAAATTACTATAAACTTTGAAGCAATGATATTTCTCAACCTACACATCAACTTAAAATTAAATTTTGAGATTATATAAAGCAAAAAAGGTATAAAAAAACCTTTCTGCCAAGCCACAATTCAGCCATTTTTGCACAAAACGAAATATGTAACTTCACCAAAAACAAATATTTTCTTAATGAGTATATGTAAAATCATGTCTTGAATAACTTTATTTATGCGACCAAAGTAGGTTACCTTGTAAGAAAAATGGGTTGTCTATATAAAAACTTTAAAATTTTTGACTTTGCAATATAACTCATTTTTTTCATTAGGTAATCTACTTTGGGCACTTAAGCAAAGTTGTTCAGCACATAATTTTACTTATGTTTGGAGTCAACCCACATTTTTTTTGGCATTTATTAGGTGCAAAATGTGGTCGAAGTTAGAAAAAAAAATTTTAAAAAAAATTTTTTTTCTAACTTTGACCCCATTTTTCACCTAGTAAATGGCCAAAAAAAAATGCATTTTGACTTCAAATACAACTAAAATTATGAGCTGAACAACTTTGCTTAAGCGCCCAAAGTAGGTTACCTAATAAAAAAAAGTTTTATATCAAAAATTTTAACGTTTTTACATAGACAACACATTTTTCTTACAAGATAACCTACTTTGGTCACATAAGTGAAGTTGTTCAGGGCATGATTTTACATGTACTCAATATCTTAAAATCAAAAATATTTGTTTTTGGTAAAGTTACATTTTCGGTTTGTACAAAAATAGCGAAATTGTAGCTTGGCAAGAAAGGTTTTTTTATTCACCTCCTTTTGCTCTATATAATCACAAAATTTAATTTTAAGTTAATTTGTAGGTTGAAAAACATTATTGCTTCAAATTTTATAATAATTTTATATGTACTATATTTATCCAAAAATAAGCTACCCTTTTTGGCCAAAAAGTTACACAAAAAATTGTAGGTGTAGCTTATTTTCAGATTGTTAAATTTTTCGAAAAATTGAAAAACACACTAATAAAAAGTTGTCCAAATACCATGGAATTTTTATTGTAAGTGTATTTCGTTGCACTTAGAGGTTAGACCCGGATGCAAAATTGTCACCCGGGTCACCTGTGTGATTTGAAATCGGGTGACCCGGGTGAAAACGGGTTGCATATAAGGGTCCTGGAGTTGAGAGAAGTGAACCTCTTCAAACTGTGGATTATTGGGAGAACAGATCACAAGATCAAAGTGTGATGCTAATAATGATTACCGTGTATGCGAAAAATTGGAGTGTTCAGTCAACTATGCAAAATAAAAACTATATGTGGTACCATATAAGAATTAATTTTTAAGATCTTATAATCAGAATAGTAATCAGATAGTGACAGGGGTTATTTATATTTAATTAATAGTAAAGAATGTCTTGTGGGCTTTCGGATGTCTAGAGCAAATAGCTCTATTTTTCTTAATTATTTTAGCGTAATCGATTTTTCAAAGCCTTTATGACGAAGTTACGTTATAAAACCTCATTACTCTTACCGTTATACTCGGATTAATCTTATTCATCACTACAAAATAATTTATTGATGTTGCATTTGTTAATTTTACTAACATCTCATTGGCCCTTAAAAACTATTATTATTGTTCTCACATTAGATAACCTTAAAATTAATACCTTATCGATGCCTTCTCTACATTGCTTCGTAAACTAACTCTTAAATTGATTGCATAAATAATCAGACAAATTAAGTGATATCCTGACTTGGATCCAAATAATTCGTGACCTCACGTAATTTGCATATATTAATTTTATAAAATAAAAATATGAAATTGACACTGAACATATATGCCTTAACCCGATTGCAAATCAAAATTTGACTACTATAAACTATCCGGATGGTTACAATAGTTATATAAACAAAATCTAATGGGCATTTAGAAAAAATATGTTAGATAATTCTATCTGTATATAATATCCGGCATCATAACATACTGACTTCCCCGTTCCTGGTTTCGCGCAACTATGTTGCGCAGCTACTTATTATACAGTGTAAAATTATCACGGACATCATGGATATACCTATAAAACTTAACCAATCGAATGAATGCCCTTCTATGATCTTAAACCTGATTTTGACCCGGGTTGTAAAATCTTGACCCGGGTGAACCGTTTTAACACGGGTGACCTGGTTTACTACAACCCGGGTCTAAACTCTAGTTGCGCTGAACAACTTTACTTATTCGACCTTTTGAAGTTTACATAGTAAAAAAGTTTTATATGTAGCAACTGTTAACAATTTCTTTAAAAATTTTTCCAAAAATCTGGGGGTAGCTTCTTTTGGAGGTAGCTTATTTTTAGAAACCTATGGTAATTTTTTAAAATTTCATATATATGAAATATACATGTGGCATATCAAATGACTGATATATATATTTTATACTTTATTAAGTAAAATTTTAAATTTTTAAAAAATAAAATTTTTTGTCTATAAAATCGTGCAATTTGATTGGTCGAAGCAGTGGTGCGACATGTCGCAGGTACGACAAATTTATTTTTCTATTTAATAAAATCTTTTTTGATAATATAGTATTTAAAAATAAAAATTAGACCTATGGGTTGATAGTATAAGTAGTTATGCTTCCAGATCGCCAAATATTAAGTTGACAGTTCAAGTTCTACTGGAGGACAAGAAAAACTATACGAGGTTATGAAACAGACAAGCTGAAACAGAGTGCTAGAACCACGATTGGCAAATATAATCACATTTGTGTTATATGTATGCTTAATAAACAATTTCAGCGAAAATCTAATTAATAAACTTGAATACCTCTAGTAGAAATCCAGTCGAAAATTAAATACCTTTGGTGAAATTTTGGTTGAATTAGAATACTTCTGGCGCAATTTTAGTCAAAATAACTCAGTCAGTTTTGGTAAAATTCTTTGACAGTAGTAGTTAAATCTAGTTGGAAAATTGGACAGTTCTGGTTAAAGCCTCTAGTAGTAAATAAATTAGCTAGTTAAATCTGATTGTGTACAATAGAATTAGAATTACTATTAAAAGTAATAATGTATATAAACTCTAGACATATAGGGAATTTGGTATTTAAGAAGGACACAGTAATTTAATAATTTAATAAAAGTGATACCATCTGCATCCTGCTAGCAATCAGGCCAACAGATTACAAAAAAAATAGAAATTATATTATAGTAGTATTTAATTTTTATATTTTAAAAAAAAAGTTTAAGTTGTTATAAATAAAAATAAACAAAAAAAAATTATTTACTAATTTTTAGCAAACTTTATAAATATTAGTTTTAGAACTATAGTTTTTAATATAATATTATAGTATGAGATAGCAAAAAACATCCAATTTTTAGGTTTAGGCCACAGATAAGTATTTAGGTTTACTTATATATATATATCTGAGTTTTTATTCTTAGCATTAGATTTAAAAAAAATAAAATTTCTTTCAGTATTGTAAAAAGTTTTTATTAAATTTAATAAAGATGAAAGCAAGGTCTCACCTTTAATATTTAAAAAAAAATATCCAATTTTTTAGCAGCTATTTAATATCTCAAATAATTATCTTAAAAATTTCTTTTGCAAATTTATTATTTATAATCTAAACTACAAATTTGTAAAACAGATTTTTAATATCTTGTTTTTGCAAAAGTTATAAGAAATCAAAGTTTAGTAACTTTAATAGTAAAACAGAAATTTGGTATGAAGAAATTACCCAATCATGTTAATGACAGTCATGTGCAGGCAATTTTATTGGTTAATACTTATTATTAAAAATTGAGTAATTCATTATACGATATTAATTGACCAATCACAGCTTTTATTGTATAAAGCAATTTTGGTGCTTTAATAAAAATTAGCCAATTAGAAATTGTATTATATACTCTAAATTTGATGCCTTCTAAAAAAAATTGAATGTTTTTTGCTGCCCTATACTGTAGTTTATATAAAAATAACTTTTATTGTTATATTTTTAGTAATTGTAAAAATTAAGACTTGTTTTTAGAAGTAAAAAAATTTTTTATAAATAGAAATATATAAAATTTAAGAAATTTAAAAAAAGTTTTATAGTAAAAATCTTAAAACAAAAATTTTATTGGGTGTGGCAATATAGCAATGTTAAAGTTACTTCAAGTACAGTAGTTGTAGTTACAAGTACAAAGTTAAATTTTACTAGATTTGTATTATAATAATCTGAACTAAAAAACCAAACCGGATTGGTAGATCTGTAACATGGGTTACACCAAAGCATATTAAATTCTTGTAATATTAATGAATATATTGGAAGCTTTGTAGTATTTCATATTGTATATAAAAGAATAGAAACTAATATTTGAGTATTACAAATCCAAAATAAGTCCAAGAGGTGTTTAAAGATCTTTTTGGGGGTGCAAAAAAAAGAAATCTATACTTGGCAAAACCCAACAAAAATGTAATTAAACTTTTGATAGTACTGTAAAATAGAGTCAGATTGGTGCCAAAGCTAGAAAAACTAAATAAAATAGAGTCTTGAAGAAGTTCCTTATCAATCAGGCTATCAAAGTCACACTAGGAAAAAAGACTATATGCTTTAGAAGCATGTATATAGCAATAATTATTAAGTATAGATAAATACTTGTATGGAACAGGTACTATTCTACCAAGTTTTTTGCAAAGACATCTGTTCTATGAATAAAGTATAGAGTCTTAAGGATATAGAACAAGAATCTGAAACAATGTTTTAGTAATACAAGATGGGTTGGCAAAATAAACAGAGATTAGAGAGTTTAAATAGATAATACTAGTATGGAATTGCAGATATAGCAGCTAGTATAGAACCCTAGAGTGGCTACTTAAATAGGCAACTAAAAGTTGTAGGTATAGCTAGTTGTACTTTTATCAATATTAAAAACTAGTAAATTCCATATGAATCACTATATCTTAAATAAAATTTTCTGGTCCCAAAGTGAACACTTGAATCCCCAAAAAAAAAAAAATTAAAAATTTTAAACTTTTATTGCTTTAAAATTTATTAATACAGTAATTTTAAAAAATTTTTTTAATAAAGTTTATAAAATATATTTTAAAGAAAATATTTTAGGCCACATAAACTTAATTTTTTAGTTCTTATAACCCAGCCAGGTTATATTTTGAAAATTTTTTGAAAAAATTTTTTTATATGTTTTAATAGCCAGGTAGAATTTCAAAAAATTTTTTTAAAAAATTTTATAAAATTTAAAATTTTTTATATTAAAATTTTTATATAAAGTCCAGGTGAGCAGATTATTACTTTATTTTAGTATTTAATACTATAATGCCGGGTCATTATTTTTTAAAATTAAATTTTAATTTGTAATCCGTATACCAAACAGTGAAATCTATAGTAATATATGGGAAAAATCAATTACTATTTATCAAATTTCTGCTAAAATCTGGCACTATTAGAGCAATAACAAATTTTTTTACTAAACTAATCTTCTTTCTCTACTAAACAAAAGTTGTAGAGCACATTCTTGCAATTCTAATAGTAGTAAAATCATTAAAATTGGTCTAGTATATCACAAGATATCATTAAAACACATTTCGTAACCATATAAAGTTTCTATATAAACAATAATATTGTTTACATAGAAACTCTATATGGTCATTAAATGTGTTTTAACGATATCTTGTGATCTACTAGGCCAATTTTAATGATTTTATCACTATTAGAATTGTAAGAATGTGCTCTACAACTTTTGTTTAGTAGAGAAGGTTAGTTTAGTAAAAAAATTCATTATTGCTTTGACAGTACCAGATTTCAGAAACTTAATAAACAACAATTGATTTTTTCTAATTTTACTATATATAGTAATATATACAGCCCATGTTTAGTATATGGATCATGAATTAAATTTTATAATTTAAAAAATTTTAAAAATTTTTAAATAAAAGTCCAGCTTGTCGGTTAATTTTTTTTTTTATGTTATATAAGAACCAAAAAATTAATTTTATATGGCCTTATAAATAGAGTATACACTATATTCTTAATAAAATTTTATTTAAAAAATTGTAAATATTTTTAAAAAATTCAGACAAATTTGTTTGAATTATAGTTTACAAAAAATATACATAGTATAGTATATTCTTTATTTTTAAATATTATTAAAAAAATATTTAAATATTTAAATTTAAAAAAATTATAGCATTTATAACAATTTTTTTAATTGCTAATCCAAATAAGATTAGCACAATTTCTATATTAAAATTTGGGCAAAATTTCTATAATATTAACTATATACTAGAATCCAAATAGAGTTCAATAAAAAGTAATTTTTTTTATTAAGATAATAACCAAAACCAATTAATTAAAAGCTGTAAAAGCTTATTAAAACATATTTAATAGTAGTTAGATCATCTAAATTAACCTAGTGAATATTAAGATATCACTAAAAAATGATTGGCTAACTATATAAAATTTTATATCATCAAATTATTGTTTATATATATAGTTAGCCAATTATTTTTTGGTGATATTTTGGTATTTACTAGGCCAATTTGAATGATCTAACTACTATTAGATATATCTTAGTAAGCTCTACGATTTTTAATTAATTGACTTTGGTTGTTAACTTGTTAAAAAAATTATTTTTTATTGGACTCTGCTCAGATTTCAGTATATAATAAAAATTTATATTGTACTTATTTACAAATTTACTATTGTCCCAATATAGGGGTCGCTTAAAGCCAGGTCCATCACGAAATCTTCTGTTTTGCACAACCAATCAAAATCGAAAGTTTTTGTTTACACGGATCATCCCGACGAAGCAAAAAAAGTAAAAATGCGAGAAATACAAGAAACGAGTGTCTAAACCTTTCTTGGCCCATTAAGAAAAATGTCAGGGAGACGATTTTACATATAGAGCCTTTTAATTTTAGCTCCTATAGGCTCTATACTGACCCTAACCTTAACGTTAATTTAAATTCATGATGGACCCGGCTTTAAGAGTCCCCCCAATATAGTAATTTTGCAAAATTATTAATTAAACAAATTTGTCTAAAATAGCTTATCTGTTATAGATTAAGAGATAATTAATATAGAGAAACATAGTGAATATTAGATTATATTAAATATTTTTGTTAAATTTATAATTTTTTTTTAGGTCAACTGGCCCAAATTAACTTTAGGGTTAGGGTTAGGGTCTCTGTTAGGGTTAGGGTAAGGAATTCTTTATTTTATATAAGGTACTCTAAATATAATATTCACTATAATCTAAATTATAAATATATAATAAAGAAATTTTCTATTTAAACACAAGATGTATATATACAAACAATATAAGATCTCAAAGTTTTGATTATAAAACCATTTTTTGGTTTTTAACAAAATTTTTTTTACAAAATTTAATAAAAATCGAAATTTTAAATTTTTAAATTTTTTTTATAAAATTGTACAAGTATTGAAATATTTAGTAATATAGTAGTCAATAATAGTAGGCATATTGCTTATACAGTAACTTTAAAACTATTGCTATTACATACTGTAGTTCCTTTATAGTTAATTGTAAGTAGTATTAAGGTTGTTAAATTGGATGTTTTATAAAGTTTAAGAAATAGCTAATATTAAAATTTAGCTTTTTAGCGTTGAGCTTTTACTAATCAGGGTATATGAGCATTTTATTCTATAACATAGCGATAAAGCGTTTTTACTCCATCGAATTTTTTTTATAGTCTTCAAATCCAATTTCACCCATAGACATATACAAGATATACAATTTTGTAAATTCCATATTAATCGGTTACTGGAGAGGGGGTGAAATCGACCATCACACCGTCGACTGATTCCCACGCTGCTGTAACATGACACAATTTATGGTGTAAATATAGAAAGAGATTTTCTTGGCGATACTAATGATTTATAAATAACTTGTTGAAAATATAAATAGAATTCTTTAAAAAATTTTTTTTCAAAAATAGATCAAGATTCTAAACAAAATTTATAATTGCCAAGACTTTGGAATTAACCAGATTCCCTTTATTTATTAAGATAAAGTATTAAACATAGTGTTTAATGGAAAGGCTCAAGATTTACAGGGTCAGTATTGATTCTTTAATTCACTAAATCAGTATGGTATGGGCGAACGGATCAGTATTTCACAGACCAAGTATAGGTGAGCAGATCCATTTTAGTATAGGTCGAATTTTTAAATCTATACTAATCCTGTGTAATATATATAAGCGTTTGGGTTAGGAATTATAGCTGAATGGTATAGTATAGATTTAAAAATTCGACTTACACTATACGGATCTGTTCACTAAACCATACTGATCTGCTATCATTTCGTAACCATACCATACGGATCCTAGCATTATATTAAAAACTCGCTTTGACTATACTAGGTAATACGTGTATCAGTTGATCAGAAGGGTCCCAAATTTCCGGGTCAGATGCGTCGGATCTAGGCCGGAATTTGGCCCCACTGGTTAGCAGGTTTTATAGAATGAATATGATTTCATTAGTAAAATTTTTAATTATCTTGGGCAAAAATTTACCAATTCCGGTCCAGCCGACCAAGATTCCGATGCATTCTGACGTATTCAGACCCGAATTTTGGTGGCCTCCCTGTATGTTATAATTCCTAACCTTAACCTTAATATATATAACACCGGAACGGATTTTAGGTATATTACACTTCATATATTTTTTACAGGAGTTTCCGGGTCAGATGCGTCGGATATAGGTCGGCGCTTAGTCCTAGTGGTTAGCAGGTTCTGTAGCGATATTATCAGCTGGGTATTTTTAATGAATGGATGGTAAAATTTTTTAATGTGAAATTGATCGACTCCGATCTGATTTTTTACAGTTCGGGTAGGGCTCATCATTTTCTGCGGCAACTAACCCCAAAATCCGTATGCGCTACCTGTTCAATTATGCGAAATTATGCAATAAATTTTTTAAAAATATGCAACAAATTATGCGAATTTGGTAAAAATATGCATTTATAGATAGAAATATGCGATCACTTTACTGCTTTATATGTGACCAAAATTCTGAAATACGCCGTTATTTTGAATATTGTCATAATAACTAATTTAAAGAAATAAAAAATATATATAAAAAATCGTATATACATATTTGATAAAATTTTTTTTT
>QKWP01000070.1:218572-264571 GCA_003550325.1 Gigaspora rosea
AGTTCGGGCCAGCATAAGATATCCAATTTTTTTTAAAAGCGCCAAATTTTGAGATTTATACTCAAATCTGATTGGCTATTTTTTGTGTAACAAAAATTCTGATTGGTTAAAAATCTATAAAAACAATTTTTTTATATATTAAACGCCAAATTTTTGATTACATATTAATTTTAGACTCAAATAACTTTTTAAATTTATAATAAAAAATAAAAATCCATCTTACAGAATTGTAGTTTAGACTAAAAGCAACAAATTTGTAAGACAGATTTTTTTTAAAGTCATTTGTTTGTAAATTATAAGCAATTTTGTATTTATATATAAAAATTGGATATCTTATGCTGTCCGGAACTGTAGAATAGGTATTTTACACCCATACTAGACCGATCAGGTCACTCATACCATACTGATATTCTAATTAATATCAGTATATTGTTTACGATAATACGAATCTTTTTTGATCCTTCGCTTTTAATGCAAGCAAATTTTCCTAAAAAAACTATAGTAGCTTGAAAAAAATTTCAGACAAAAGAATATCTTAGAGAGAGATCATGAATTCGTATATAGAAATCATTTTCACTTTTTTTTATTTTACAATTTTCTAGTTGTCCAGGAAACCGATTCTATACATAAGTGATATTTGTAACATAAACCATCAAAGACGTAACTTTTCACAAGTGTGTAACACAACAAATTATATTATCTAGCAAACTTCTAGGATGGATAGCACAATTATGAAATCGTAGTGAACAAGAAACGGTTAGTGGTCTATTTTTTAATTAGATTGTATGTTTAATCAAGGATTTACGTTACTAAATATGAAATCATTATACAATGGTAAAAACAAAGATTTTTCGGTTTGTATCGAAGACCATTTAAGGGTACGTACGCACTAGGATGATAATTCTACTAAGTAAATTATTTTACTATGGTCACATTTTAATCAGTGAAATTAAAATAATCAATTACATATCACATTATTTTAAAAGATTCACCTTGACGTTGCACTTTTTTTTTTTTTTTAACTGAAAACTCCTTGCAGAAAATCATTTCTAAAAAGTTACTCTCGATTTTTTTTAAAAAATTCTACTAAAGTTTCAACTTGTATATTTAAAGTCTAATTTTTTATTTCATTTTAATTAATGAAATTTAAATGATTTATAAGATGAATCTTTATATGGTAATAAAAATCCTAAAGCGTAACTTTATTCTTCAACATTTAATAATCACTTGTGAAAATTTCAATGTAATTCCTTGGGCTTCAATGAGCTGAATCGTTTTAAAAATTAATTAATATATTCATAATAATAACGATAATTAAATTGATTATTTGCGCAACATGAAAAATCTGTATTATACGTATCAAATTCCATAGTTTGCTCACATAGTTTTGAATTACTTAATTGAGTTACCAATACGCACGTACATAAATCATATGGGCGATTGATTATTAAAATTAAGTGATACGTATCAGTAATTAATAAATGATTTGTTTTAGTAAGTAATTTATAGATAAACTATGCGGGTTCATAAATGGTTTCATAAGAGATTCATATGCGGATTATAGTTAAGGTAAGCAATTAACCAATCAAATGAATCGTACAATTATTTAATTTTACCTGAGATAGTCCGGAGGCATGCAATACCAATTCGGAGACATGTAATATTACATATGATTGGATTAAATGGTATGAAATATTATCATCAATTTTTAATAATCACCAAGATTAAAAAGTTTCGCCCATATGAATACCTTAAATTGTCGGATACAAGTCACAGATCTGTTATATTTTTTCACCAATTTTACTGTAAATTCTCGAAATAGCGGGCATGGGTGTTATTTTGAAAATCGCGCACTCTAAATATAGCATAGGCGAAATAACGCGCATTAATATCATGTTACGTGTAGTTTATTAAAGCAAATTGACCTTAATACGTAGTCCATTCAAACGCCCATTGGCGTTTGTATTCGAAATTAGCGCGCAGAGGTCCGCTATTTTGAGAATTTACGGTAAAACCTATAATTAGATCTGCGGGTTTCTTATGGTTGTGGGTCTGATAATAGGTTTATTCTATTTTCTTGGTTTTTTTTTCTATTTGTATACCCCGGGTTTTACACATTCTGCCAAAACTTTATCCTATATTGTAAATCTGGGTATAGTATATAATAGGTCTACTATCTAGGGGAATTTTGTATCCAGCCATTTACGGAATTTGTCATCAGATATTATGTTCACATATGCATCTATTCGCATTCGTACAGTACGATACAATGAAATTGTGTTTGGAAGGGTATGCACGTAGGGATGATAAATAAGTATATGCTACATTAATTTCTACGTATATGTAAGTATTAGATATATACATGCATTTATATTCTAATTAAGTAATAGGTCATGCATGTAAATATCGTTTATATTGATGAATGCTTAATTTTCATGTTCTTTTACAACATGCCAAAATAATAATAATCAAGTCCCTTCGTCGTTCACAAGTTTTCATCGCAAATATCGTATAATGGTACAACTTACAAACAATTATACCCTTGTATGTAAAAGTGGTGCTGTCGTAAATCATTTTATATGGGACATTTCTTCATGTGCATGTGACTTTCGAATAAACATACATGGATGTCCTGAATCGAGCGTTCTTGAGATCTCATACTGGGTATTTTCTTTGTTATTTTTCATTATATTTTTAGGTTACCTATTTTGAATAGTTTCTTTCTTTTTTTTGGTTAGGTCTCAATTCCTTACTGTTTATTATTAAGCATAACATCTGTTGTATGTCTCTATCATTTGATATGCATCAAAAATGAATCTTTTTTTTTCAATCCACGAAGTGATCGTGGTGTCATTAGACCAAGGCCACTACACATATACTATGCAATAGCATTGGCTTATTGCCCATGTATGTATAATTTCCAAATTACCAAATAAATTGTTTTCAGAAGCTAAAAAATACTAATCGATTAATTATTATATATATATACAGTTCAAATAATTCATTCAGTATGTTTGCTTTATGACCTTTATCCCAGCGTTTGGATGGCTGAAAGTAAATAATTTAATAATATTTTGTTTATAAATTATCTCATCTATTATGTATCTAATATAAAAAAAATTTTTTTAAGTTGGTCAGGTATTACCAAGGACTTTAATTGTATCGTTTTCTTTTCTATATCCATTAAGTATATTATACTCAACATGTGCCTTTGAACTGAGATTAATACCTGATGTTCCAACTTCTCGCCATGCTTTACGTAAAGATATAACTTGTATATTTTTCGTTTTATTACCCATTTTGATATTTATACCTATTGCCGGGCTGACTGGGTATTTTGCTGACATTGGTGATATAAAAACTGCAAACAAGCTTTTTATGATTCAATACCTAGCATGGTTGATATTTGGAATATTTTATGTGTTAATAATAATTACATTTTGGTCTCGTTTTATTGCTATCTTAAATGATATGGCGAACTTGACAATTGTAAATGATCAAAAAAGTGAATTGGAAATCAAATTGGATCAATATAAACAAAATGGTGATAGGATGTGCCTGATTATAACCTTATTTGCATGCATTTATTTGCTAGCTTTTTTGTTTTATGGAGTTTTGCAAAAAAATCGTACCATATTCATTTATGGTATGAATATTACATATCTCATAATTTGGAATTATTTTATTCCTTTCCTCATTCATATAGCTCAATGGGTTATAATCTACCTGTAAGTTCTTTTTCTTTTTTTTTCGATACTCTTTCATTAATTTTTTTTTTTTTGTCAATTAAAATTCTTTATTTTAGTACTCATGTTGCAGAAAATACTAATATTAAAGCAAATAATTCTGTGGGTTCACCATGCGATAGTCCGATACCAATAAGTAAAATGCAATATACAGGATCTCATGATGGTTTTTCTTTTAAAAGCAAAAAAACTTATAATTTTTGCAATCATGCCCCGGATCTGATACATGCCTCTGATCTGATAATAAATGGACCAAGTCGGATTAGCAGGGGTCATTCGTTTAATTCTTTATCTGATATTACTACTTTAACAGCTAATAGCATTCATGGGTACAACAACAGTTCTGGAAGTAACATTAAAACTGAATTGGCTAAAGAAACTCATTCAAAACTTGATAGATCATAATAATTATTTTACTGTAAATATTGGAATACACATGTATATTCTTCTCTGTAAAGATAAATTTATTATAACTTGATTTTATATCACGCAGAGATAACTTACAAACTTTGGCATAAAATTGATTATCAAAAGTATCAAAAATAAATAATCATTTTAATTTAAATATATGATTTAATTTCTTTTAATCTGTTAGTAAAATGCTGATAGTAATATTTTAATTAAAAAATTTTTTTTCTATTAAATAGTCTTATTTTAAATTCGTATTTAGCAAGTAAAATATATATATTTTTTTTGTTTAAATTTTAAATAAATCGTATTCGGTTAATATTAATTAATTTTAATAAAAAAATAAATATTGTTTAAAGCTTAGGGTTAGTATTAGAGCTAGGATTACCGTATTTTCGCGAAATAACGCGCTGAGGTGTAATTTTGATTTTTGGCCCAAATTGAGCTTAATCCGGGGCATAATTCGAAATTACACCCCTGCGAAACATTTCTACAGTGAAAATCTATAATGGCACAGTATTATTAGAGCATTAAGTGCAATTAAAAAAAAGCTTCGCGTTGATTTCTTGTTTAAAGATTTATAGGTGCGTGTAAAAAATGTTGTACCTGAAACAAACATCCGAATTAAGTTCCTAATTCAAAACTAAAATAATTTATAAACAACCATTATTGCCTGAACAGTAATATATTCAAGATTGCTTTCACTTTACTGCTATATGGTTTTTTTTTAACTCTTACTACAGTGTTATATTTTTAGAACCTCCGGTGTTAATCTTTAATTCAGCCAGAATTAAGATAATTTTGTCCGTGATCAACATAATTCGGGCCGAAATTATGGACCATTTTTAGGTTCCTCAACCACAGTCGAAATATATTAATTAGCAAAAAAACCTTAGCTTTATCATAAAAATTATTCATAACTAATTGTCCAAATATCAAGGTCCAAAATTAAAGAAATAATAGAATGCTTAAAAATAAGTAAACCTTTAAAAAATCGTGTATGTTAATATGAATGTCAAAGTAAGATAAGCGAAATAAAAATAGCTGAAAATCCTTTTAAAAATCATCTGATTGACTGCTACACTCATCTACGAAACTGTTAAGGTGTTTTACTCAAAATGATTTGCTAGCGCTCAAATCATTGCGATGAATTGAGTACCATAGATGATAGGGGTGAAATTACGATTTTCGGACTAAATTAAGCTTAACTCGGGCCATTATTCCAAATAACGCCCATGCCCGTTATTTCGCGACAATACGGTAGTTAATACAATTAAAACTCATCGTGCAAAATGCAGATCTTAAATTTTAATCAATACTTAGAGATGGGCAAAGTCAGTTACATATTATTACCGTATACAGTACTCAGAGTCTTATTCAAGAATTCCATTTTTAAAATTGAATAGTACCCGTGGATACTGTGTGAAGAACCGGGTACTTGGGGAAATATTATTAAAAGTAGTAAGTTATACCCCCGGGTCTTATTCAAAAAACAGGATGATAGGGATGGTGAATAATACCCGGGTCTTAATCATGGGGTCAACGGTACTTAATATTACCTTGCAATAGGTAATATTAAGTAATTTTAGGATGACAAAAATGGTGGCAGAAAAATTCGCGGTGACGTAATCGCCGACCACTTCCGACCAGATAGTACATTGTATTAGTAAATAACGTGACTTTCTAAAAGTATATAAAAAATTTTTTTTGTCAATCATAAGTTTGATTCTAAAACACAACAATAACGATAAAAAAAAAACGCCAGATGGAACAAGTTCAAAGCTGGAAATTTTGCACGCACGTATCTCTATATCTTGACAATCTGTGCGACAAAAACAAAAATCTCTATCTTATACTGTATGTTTAACGAAGACTTGCTAAAAAATTTTATTGTTACTCTTAATGAGGAGGAAACGAGTTTGCCTAATAAATTCTTTATATTTATACTATATAGTTTTGCTTTTGGTCACGTCAACGTTTCTGAGAAGTTAACTGTAATTAAGGAGACTCTACATAGGTTTTTCTCTATTCATATGAAAAAGAATATAACGGACATTATGGTAAGAATAATATACTAGCACACATTGTTATAGAAATAATATCTGTGATGAATTGGTTGTCGAAGCCTTTAAATATTTCTTCACTAAGCTGTAGTAGCGTTTAATAGGTTAGACAAAGCCATCTTCTGAAATAATTTTGTCAATCTTTAAATATTTCTTCACTGAGCTGTAGTAGCGTTTAATAAGGCAAAGCTTTTGAAATTGACCCTTAAATATTTCTTCACTGAGCTGTAGTAGCGTTTATTTGGTTCTTTTCAAAATTAAGCCTCTAAGTATTTCTTCGCTGAGCCGTAGTAGCGCTTAGTGGCATTAGCAATGTAACTAAATCGGACAAAAAAAGTGGCAAAGGAATTCTGATGATAACATTATTTCTTATCCCTTAAACCGTTTGAAATTCAGGGCAAATTTGCCCTGAATTTTACTATAAAAATACTTCTGATCTATTTTTTTAAAAAATTAATATATTTAAATAATTTTTTTTTTGATAATATTTGAAAATAAGGATTATATTTTTGTAAAATTTATATTTAAATTATAAGACAAAAAATTTAGCTTGCTTATAAGCTAAAAAAAAATACAAATTTAAAAAAAATTTTAACTAAAAAAATAATTTATAATTTTTTGATAAGCTTTTTAAATATTAATTTTAGATTTATAATTTTTTAATAAAATTATAGTTTAAGCAAAGGATTACAACTTTTATTATTATAGCTTTTATGATTTACTTGTAAAAATTAAAACTTGTATTATAAGTAAAAGAATTTTTTATAGACAAAAACATATAAAATTTTAAAATTTTAAAGAAACAATTTTATAATAAAAAGTTCAAAATAAAAACTTTGAACTTTTATTACTTTTAAATTTTTTGATAAATTTAAAAAATTTTTTTAACAAAATTATTAAAATATATCTCAAATTATATTTTATACTTAGAAAGTATATAGTTAAAATTAATATTTAAGATTTTATTTTAAAAATAATGCTTTTAAAAAAATTTCAGGGCAAATTTGCAGGAGAAACGGTTTAAGAGATAGTAAAATCGATTTTTAAGAATTTTTATTGATACTCTTTTGTTTTTCTAATAAATAGAAAAGGAAAGTTTATCCATTTTGGAAAGATTTTCAAACAATAAAAGAGGAGGACCCGAAAGATGAGTTATTTCACAAAATTCTTGAAATTGTTGACAAATACAATTATGCTAATGAATATTATCTTGAAGAATATGCAAGAGGTAAAAATGCAGACGTTAGAAGAGCATTGAACGCTATGAAGAGCGTAAGCTACATTTGATCTAATTACAGAATTATAATTTTATCAACACATTAAAGAATGTCAAATTAATGAAATTGCTAGATGTATCTATGCTATACGGATTTGAAAAAGGATGATCCCATTTTATCTGGAATAATTGATCTCCGTTCTCTTCTGACACAATTAAAATCTCATCTCATAGGAAGAGGATTGTGAGATGATGTTGACAAAGGAATAAAATTAGGAGAGATTCCTGAAGAATACGAAAATTTTATACGATGAATTATTGAGAATAATGATGATAGAATACTGGATGAGTTTTACGATATAGCTCACAAAAAAAAAAAATTAAAAATGTACCATGCAATATGAGTCTTATTATATGCCTTGTACGTATATTTATATGAAAACAGTATAATATGTTTAATTGTAAAGCATTTGGAGCTAAATGTATTTATTTATAATAAAAAAAATTTTTTAAAAGTAATTCTTATTGATCTAGAAGTTCTTGTGCTATCAACGTAATGATATTATTTTTGAAAGTACATGGAACCACCAAATAATTAATCCAATAATTGAATTTCTACTTCATGATATCGATATATTAACCTATCAGTGGTAAATTTGTTAATTGTAATAGCGTGTATATTATGATGGAATTTTTTATAAATTAGGCCACTCCAAGCAGATTTTTAGTTTAACATAACATAAAATATTTTATGGAGAAAGAGGGGGTATAAAAAAAAATAAAAATAAAAAATAAAAAACACTGCAATTTTATTGGCTGTGAAAATTTTTAAAAATTTTAAAAACTAATGTTGCAATAACATGTATTATATTTAAAAAATTAGGGGGTGTTATGTTAAACTAAAAATTAGCTTGGTATGGTCTTAGTAATATAATCTTCTTATTTTCCATATAACATAGGGGCAATAGCACAATATTATTTACTTTATATAAGAGGAGTTTGCAAAAAAAGGAGTCTTTTATTGTTATATACCTAGCCATCAAATTATTAATAATAGAAGATTTAGACATAAGCTCTTTTTTGAAGAAACTTCATATGGCCCTAATAGACCAAATAATGCAACTTACATAGAGGAAAATAAAATTCAATTAGTGAAAATTGGAAATACTTTTTTTTAAGTTCTATTTTAAATATAAACATGACTTTTGATGAAAGATCTTTAAATGAGAATGTTAATTACAATCCAATAGTTTATAAATATTAGTTGCCATATTATTTATTTTATTATCAATTCATTACTAATAAAGTTTCTAGATTACAATTTAACACTGTCAATTATGGATTATGACTTTATCTATTTTATCAAGTCTGAAGTATAGAAAACATTGTGCTGCCAATCACTACAAGGCCAAATTTATTAAGTAAAATGCTAATATAAAGATGTTATATAATTTTCACTGTAGCTTGAACAAATGGTTATTTTGTTGATCTACCTTTTAGCCCGTGACACTACACCTGGCAGCTTGACTAAAAATACATGTATATAAACTATTTTTATTAAATTAAGAATCGACTGTATGCTGTTACGGGGAGAAATGGTTCAAACATTATGGATTTTTATAAAAGATGATAAAAGGCAGCTTGCCAGAGGCGTGACTTGGTGATTTATCCCGATTTAGAATAGACGTGACTTGAAATTCAATATAGTCAAAGTTTATTATATGCTTTATTGGACTTAATGCTATGATAATCTGAAGATTCTTTACCACAGAAGAACTAAACAACCTCCTTTTTATACTATACAAATTACTATGGGACTCGCTAATCTAACATTATAGAACATTATGGAAACTACGAGACTAAAATCATACGATATTCTTATCTACGACGCTATCATACGTATAATACGTATAATACGATAGATTGTAAACCATTTCGCCGTAAGCTGAGCCACGTTCAATAAGAGCGTGCATGATCGATTATGCACGATTAATTATATGCTGAATCGGTTCATACCGATTGTCATATGAAATGTGGCACAGTGTACTTTAAATGATCATCTGATATTTGGAATGTCACGTTTACCCTATAATACTCGCCCACGCTTATTTTATGCGTACCACGCGTAAAAA
Source organism: Gigaspora rosea (assembly GCA_003550325.1). NCBI lineage: Eukaryota > Fungi > Glomeromycota > Glomeromycetes > Diversisporales > Gigasporaceae > Gigaspora > Gigaspora rosea. Next base: position 228,138 of record QKWP01000070.1, read on the forward strand.
CCAAGTTTTATTAACTGAGATGCCAGGAACAAAATACAGTGACCCAGGCCATGACGTAGATAACCGATTAGGGGGTATGAGATGTGGGAAAGGAATGGGAAATAGGTATGAGGTATTGCTAACGTATTCATGAGAAATGAATCAGTTAAATATGACGAAATTTTGGTTGTATGGTTATGGGGTGTAAGGAGAAGTTATATAAGAGAGAAAGGTTGTTCTCCCTCTTTTTGTCTTTGCTGCTAACTCTTCGTGAATTGTTGGCTGATCAAAACTTCTGGGCAACATATGAGCAAATTCCATGAGTTTCATAAGGCTTGTCTTCGATGTTATATCGGCATATCAGCTTGAGATAGTGAACTTGGGCATTATCGAGAATCTGTTTTTGGTATTGAGAGCTGTGCGCACAATAGCATTCCTTATCTTGACAATTATAATTTCCTGTAAACATACTAAAGATCAGCGTAACCATAAGGGTATTTTCTTTCAAATTGCACAAATTCTCTATTAAATCCATCTCTGCTTCCACAGAGAAGCAATTTAAATTAGTAAGGATTATGCAGTCATAATTTTATCATTTATACGTCCAAAGTCCATTTTTGCACAGTACCTATTTTAGCATTCAGCCCCGCCAGTACCAGGCTATAGACGCGGCTTACAGGTTGGTACTCTTCTTTTTGCGCATTTGGCAGCTTACAGGCAGAGCACTGTTCTTTTTGCGCATATAGCGACTTACAGGCAGAGCAGGACCCTAAAATATACATAGATAGGTCAGATTAATTATATGGTTACTAAAACAGGAAAGATCTGCAGAAAAAACTTTGGAAATAAGCAAAAAAATTACTATAAACAGAAAAGATCTGCATAAAAAACCTCAAAAATAAGCAAACTCATACCTGACCTATCTATGTATATTTTGGGGTCCTGGCAGAGCACCGTTCTTTTTGCGCATATAGCGACTGCGCATATAGCAACTTACAGGCAGAGCACTGTTCTTTTTGCACATATAGCGACTTACAGGCAGAGCACCGTTCTTTTTTTTTTTTTTCACGGTAACTAAAGAAAAAATTCATTTTATTTAATATAATTTAATATAATATAAATTAAAAATTTTAGGCAAATTTGCATATAATATTCCTTTAAAGCCATTAACTCAATAATCAGGAGAAACTTCAACAGAATCGACAGGTTTACTTGGTAAAGTTGCTTTAATTGTACTTAATATTCTTTTGAGTACAGTATTCATTATTTTGCTGGTGTAACTAGACTTTGAATGTTAATGTCTTGGTGGGATAATTGGCAATTCTTTAACTATTTTATCAGCATCTAAGAATTGATTTTTAATTTCGTTTACATCATCTGAATCCTTCATGGTTTTGTTCCATTTGCGGAGTTTCCTCCAAATATCATAAGCAGTAGATCACTTTTGTGAATCTGAATCCATGCATTGCTTAGCTAACTCAACATAGCATTTAGGGGTCCCAGGAGAAAATTCAGGTCGCAGTCCTTTGCATATATCTAGTAAAAGACTAAGATCAAATGGGAGACCATCAAATGGCCTTTGTCCTGTTGACATCTCTGACATAATAATTCCAAAGCCATAAACATCTGCAGCTGATGTAAACTTTTGTTCCAATAAAATCTCTGGAGCAACATAATATAAGACACTATAAATATAATCTTCTGAATCATTTTCATTAAAATCTCTGGAGCAACATAATGTAAGACACTATAAATATAACCTTATGAATCATTTTCATCTGTTTCTTTTAGACAATCCTAGATCTGAGATGTAAAATTCTATACCTTTGCTAATACCGCAAGATATTGCCCATGAAAGTCTGCATGAACATATCCTGCTTGATGAATTTTATTTAAATCATATAAAATATTGTAAAGTATTTTTAATTTAATTTGCCAGGTAAGATCTCAAAATTTTATTCTTAAAAACGAAGATTTCCGTTATTGGCATATTGAAATACCATCAAATATTCATTTGTTTCTGTATTTTGATTCATTCCATATATACCAAGACTACTACCATATAATCTACATTTTGTAAAACTGTCAAAACTCTTTCAAAAAATCAAGAGGATTTTCTTTGAAACTAGGTAAGGTCTTAAGTGCAACAGTCACGTGCTATCACATATAAATAATTATCTTTATCATCAACATTGTTATTCACACCGTTATCTAATCTTTCGTATACCATCCACCCAGGTAGCAGAAAACACAAAGCCAAATCCTCCTTCGCCAAATTTTTTTCTATTATTTAGCCTATTAAATGGAATCCATTCAATCATACATTCATAAAGAGTAACTTTTAAACTTAATCCCTTTTATATAATTATCGATATCCTTATTTCCACTTGTCCATTTTCGAATTGTTATGTCTGAATCACATGTTTGACACTATGTATCCCACGTATTATATTCATTACAATATGCACATTTTCCAAACTTTGAAGCCCTTTATAATTATTAATTATACATATATTAGTTATTATGTATCCATAAATTTAAATGCTAATAATTTTTTTGAAAAAACTATTTATGTGCTATGTAATCACAGTATATTAAATAATCTTTTTGCGAATTTGCTTAATATCAACTAATTAGCACAATGTTACAAGGGAAAATGTTCAATTTTTATTTATTTTAACTCAATTTTCAATTTTCTTTTAGGTCCTTTTTTTTCTTATTTTCTCGGCCATACAATTTCGTGCCCTATGCCCTACTTTTCCGCATTTATGGCATTCTAATTCAGACTTCTTTTTGTATTCTTGGTAATAATTATTTTGGGGCCGCTCTTTGACGTTCTTAATTTTGTTTGGCAAGGCGGCATAATTTAGGGCTATATCATCAATTCGTTGCTTAAGGTCACTCAATTCACTTCCCATTTTCTGTTGCGACTTACGAGCTTCAGACTGATGTTGACTGTAATAGTCACCCGCCTCGACCCTTCTTACTGCGGCAATTGCTTCATTCAGATCCTTAGGCACAGCAACAGCTACAAAGGTGGCGTTATTCTTTTTTAGGCCACTCAAAAACATCCCTACAATAAACCCTTCTGCTAGTCCTTTCTCTAATTGACCCGACTAAGCAACCTTTTGAATTTTGTGGCATATATGTCTACTTTTTCAAATTCTTGTTGTCTCAAAGAATTTAGTTCTATTTGCCATTGGTGTTTTCGTTCAGGTGGTGCGAAATGTTCCACAAACAGGTAATAAACCCTTTTTTTTCTCTTCCTCATCTTCGCTCTTGGTCTTCCAACTTTCTATATCATCTTTATTTTCTTTATACTAGTTGGTGGCCATTCCCTTTAAATATCCGGATGCAATTTTTAACCAGCGATTTTCAATCCAATTATTAGCTTCGGCGGCACATTCGAATTCATCAAACTACTCAAAGGGGTCTTCTTCATCAGTACTGTAGAAGCCTTTAACTTTAACGTGGTTGTTTTCTTTTAGAGCAATCGTACTTCCATACTGACTTTTGAGGGATTTTGTCATCATTTCTATGAATTGTTGGAACTGTTCAGTATTCATCTTAGGTAATTATTTTATAGTGTTTCTTTGTTATGAAGTTGGTATCTCACAGTCACCGCCAATTGTTACAGGGAGAAATGGTTCAAACGTTATAGATTTTTATAAAAGATGATAAAAGGCAGCTCGCCAGAGGCGTGACTTGGTGATTTATCCTGATTTAGAATAAACGTGACTTGAAATTCAATATAGTCAAAGTTTATTATATGCTTTATTGGACTTAATGCTATGATAATCCGAAGATTCTTTATCACAGAAGAACTAAAACAACCTCCTTTTTATACTATACAAATTACCGTGGGACTCGCTAATCTAACATTATAGAACATTATGGAAACTACAAGACTAAAATCATATGATATTCTTATCTACAACACTATCATGCGTATAATACGATAGATTGTAAACCATTTCGCCGTAAGCCGAGCCCCATTCAATGAGAGCGTGCATGATCGATTATGCACGATTAATTATATGCAGAATCGGTTCATACCGATTGTCATATGAAATGTGGAGCAGTGTACTTTAAATGATCATCCGATATTTGGAATGTCACGTTTACCCGTGACAATGCTTTAACCAATAACTACGCTTAACTAAGTCATTGTCATTTTAATCATGTACGTACTGTGCATGTAATGTGATCCAAAATAGGTTGTTTTAATCCGGGCATTTTTCGATTAAATTTTTTATATTAGGATAAATTTAATATCTCTCTATCCAGTTTTTATTCAAATCCCGAGCTATTATAAACCTGGCTTGTTGATACGCAAATCTAACTCTAAACAAATTAATATCTTACTGTAAAAATATTCTTTATTTAGCAAAATAATGCATATTTATTAATAATATATATGTTTGCAAAAGTTTCATTATTCATATTTTTTTTCTTATTCAATTTTTATTTTCTAGTTATCGTCACTCTAACCACTAAAAGTCTCTGGATCGAAATAGAATTTCTTTATATTAAGAATTCGGTTTCGACCCAGGAGACTTTTAAAGATTAAGGTGAAGGTAACCTGGATCGAAATAGAAGCATTACTTAATTTGCGGTTACGGTTTCATCAGTATGAATAAAATTTTCTTTATTAGTATTACAATCAATATATTTTTTTTAAACATATTCAGTGTGGAACACATCCAAATAGACTCTTGTATTCAATTAAGAATCACAAAAAAAAATTAAAGCATATACGTTAGAATTCTGTCTATTCTTTTTTTTTATTTTATAAAAATTTTTAATATACATTTCAATATGAATTTTTTTATTAATATTAAATTTATTCTTTTCTTTTATAATATGTCAAGACGTTCCTGATCCACGATACGAACAACTAGTGCTATAATTGGAAGTAGACTTTATTTCTTTGGTGGTTGGAGATCTTTAACCGCTTCTGCCACTAATGAAGTATGATATGTTGATTTATCAAGTTCATTTAATACATCTATACCTCCATGGCATAATGATGTTGGAATGCCAATAGGATATAATCTTGTAGTGCATGTGTCAGCTCTATTGACAATTCCACTGTTTATTTTTTGGTGGAGGAATATTTAATCCAAATACCGATACCTTAACTATTCTTCATCAGTATACATATTTCACAAAAATTCATTATGGACGACCCCAAATATAGTTGGTTTTTAATAAGTCATTCATTGAAATGCAAGCAATTATTAATAACGATGAAAAAATTTTAGCTTTTAGCGGAACAAATAATGTATCAATTTTATTTAATGATATAAATATACTCGATACTACTACTATGACATGGTCCACTCTGATTATATCTCAAAATGTTCCTTATCCTCGCATTGATTTTACCGCCACATTATTGCCAACTGGCCATATTATTTATCTTGGTGGGAATGGCATACGTAATAGCATGAGTGAAGTATGACATATGTGTCGATGTTATTTTTATTTTATTTTATCTTATTCTTAGAATTTAACTATCAGTGCTTTACTTTTATTATTCCAACATTTGACAAGAATTCTTTAAACTGGTCTACTAAAGTATGTATATAAAATAAAATATATATATTAAATCTATAATTAATAATTAAGTGAATATTTTTAACTAATTTAGGCAGCTAGGATGATGATAATGAAATTCGCATAGGGCATTCAACTGTATTAAGTACACACTAGGCCATGATATTATCATTTTAAATAAAAATTAATTTTTACTAATGAGGTTTAAAAAACGATACATTAGGTCAACGAGTAAATCCTGATCTTGCAGTGCTAAATACAAATATTGGACATAGTCTTTTCCAAAATATTTCTCAAACAAATGCTCCACCACCTCTTGCACTCCATTCTGCAGGATTATATAAAGGTTATATGATTGCGTTTGGCGTTGATCAAATCGTTGGTCGATCAAGATCAATAGTTGGTCATACAAATATATATTTTATCTTAGATTAGGCCACGCAAACTTAATCTTTCGTTTTGCATAACCCGCCGACCCAATTTTTCCAACATGAGCTTATTTTATTTTATGTAAAACGAAAAATTAACTTTGCGTGGCCTAATGTTCAACATGACATTATTTTTTATATGTCGCACATGATTGTACTGGCCCTGCGCGTCATCACATGTCACGCAGCTATTCTTATTGTTATATTTCGCATATTTGTTGGTTTGATTAGTGTAGATCATCTAATTGGTGCATTTCTCACGTCCTACTGGGCATTTTACTTATTTGCGCGTAAATAAACAAAGTGCCTGAGATAAAAATTTAGGTTTAGGGCCTTAACGTTAGAGTCTATAGGATTAGAATGTTGCTTACTATGTGTAAAATTTCATTCCCGTCATTTTTAACTAGTGCACCAAGATCGATTTAAACATTGGTTTTTGCATATTTTCGCTTTTTTATTCTTTTTACGCGTGTTTTGATTCTTCGTCGGGCCGATCTGGAATAGTCAAAAATTGCACTCTCTGATTGGCTATTTCCTCTCCAAGAATTTGTATTACCCCAATTACGTAATTTTTCTTAATTTATCGAAATCACGTGTTATATAAAAACAATAGACGTGTCAAAAACAATATCCAGAAATATATATATAAGGAACTCTTTTTGCCTTGCTCAACTCCTTACACTTTTTACTTGTACATTTTATTACATTTTCACTTATAAACTTATTGCTTATTTTTCGCTTATATATTTTTCTATTACACTTTTTATTTACATTATTTTTTTAGATTATCTACGTTAAATTATACTCTTCTTTTTTATTTAAACCCATTTTTTGTTTTCTATTCGCATATTTCCCATACTCGTTAATATGCTATTATTAAAAGATAAGTAACGATCTCCCGTTAATATATTAACACACAGCCTCTAAGCGTTCCTGGATCCACTTGGTACAGCGAATACACGTGATTCGACTGGGAGAGACTGTTTGAGGGCCGTTGGGATATATTGTTGGGATAATCCGTTGGGATGGCCTTCAGGGCATAGTCTCTCACTACCAAGTGCTGACAGTAGGCGTCTTGTGAGGCACCCAAGGGTCTCTTCGATTACTTACAAATTCTAAACTTTATTAGGTCAAAACGCGTTTCTGTTTAGAGTTTGGTTTTGTTTTATTTTATTTATAAGTTAAAGCTAGGTTTTACTTATAAAAAAATAAAACACCCAAACTCTTGTCGATTGGTTCGGTGCTAACGAAGAAATTTAATCCTTTTAAAGTACGCCACTGAGCGTCTCCGTAGGGAGTTATAAAAATTAAAAAATTTAATCCTTTAGAATTATAGATAGACTTTGTATTATCTTGTATTAAATTAAATTTTAGATTATATTTTTATTATATATTTAAATATCGTTATGTTGCGTAAATAAACTCGTAAATAAACTTAATATTATATCAATCTTTATATAATTTGATTATGAACTATATCTTATTTTTTACATAAACAAAAAATTGTTCAAATATATTGTTGATGATTAATTAACTTTTGTATTAGGTCACGCAAAGTTAATTTTTCGTTTGCATAACCCACCGACCCAATTTTTCCAAAAAAAAATTTTTTAAAATTCCTATTGTGCCAATTATTCCATTTTTGGCATTTAATATTTTTCTCCGGTGTCGACCTTAATTTTCAAAAAAAAAAAACGACCCGCTTACTGGAATTTTTGGAACACCATGTTATGCAAAACGAAAAATTAAAACTTTGCGTGCCTTATATAATATATATAACACATACTAATTTGACCAGTTTGACTGCTAAATCTTGGACCAGTATAGACTGTTAACGGCTCGTATTGCTTGGCCACAGTTATTGAAACACAATTTTGACCAGGCCTCAAGCTTTAGTTCCAATAACCATTGCTAGAAAGACTCAATTGACTTTTATTCAGTGTAATAATCAAATTACCGTAGCTTAAGTTGCAGTTAAGCTGTGGCTCGAAGTTGTAGCTCAAACCACAGCTTAATCGCAGCAGCTCAATCGACTTGGGCTAGGTTGGCTCGATTATGCAACTAAATCTGGCTTCAAATAAATCGTTAACATCTAGACGAGTAAAATTGGTCAAGTTTGACAGTTCAAGATTGATCATTGATTAGTTTATAAAGCTTATTAGTAAAGTATAATTAGATTTAATATTTATACTTTCAAGTCGAATTACAACTATATCAGCAAGCGTAACACTTAGTCGTAATGTTTATATTTTTGATACGAAAAATTATGTCTAAAGGTTCTCAAACAAGCCAGACGTATACATAAAATTCCACATCTATTTCCACATCTAATAATAAAATATTTATTGGAATTGGTATTGGTGTTGGTGTAATTATATTGGTTGGGGTTTTATCTTTTGTTGGATTCTTATTATATAAAAAACGACTTAAATATTTATCATTTGTCCCAATTCCCGGTAGTTTTACTAATAAATATCGAAAACTTTTAAAATTTATTTTAGTAGTTAATTGTTGATTTGTTATTTATAATACTTTAGTTTAATTGTTTTATTACGTTTGCCTTTCGAACCTTTAATAGGTTCTATTTTTCTAATAAACAATAATAAGTCATTTTAAGTAAATGTAATATGATAGAGTTAGAAAAAGTTAAAATAGGAATAAACTTTATTATACAATGTACTTAGAATCAATCAATATTTAAGCATAAAGAATTTCAAAATTGTATTAGAATGTGCTTGATGATTCATGAATAAAATTATCTATGTACTATGGAAATTGGTATTTCCTAAATAATTACTCAAATTTTTAAAAAAGGCTGCTGAAGGTTCGAATATTATGTAATAGACGTAGCTTTTATACGTATCACGATGGGTGAATCCATTTCAGCCCTTCCATCCTGAGAAGAATATACAACTTGAATCAAGAATATTTGACTGAATACCCATATGGTTTCTAAGTTTTTGGAGAAATTTTATAAAATTCTGTCGATGCGCAAACCTTAGAGCAAATATTCCTTTTGTACCATAATACTGTACATATTCTGTTGAAAATTTATTCGATTCAAAACTTCAAACTTTTTTGGGCGATGATTCTATCCTTGTCAACTGTGTCAGCATTTTGGGGTCGCCCTGGGTGATTTAATTATCAGTTTTTATTGCGGAATACGAGATAAGATGTAACATAAAATTATGAAAAAAATTTTTCAAAAAATAATTGCCAATTCAATTTCATTAATGAACCCTTTTCATACCTTAAACAAAAAAAATTTATCGAAAGATTTTATTGCAACACATATGTTCAGTGATGTCACTTGGGTATTTGGCCGGCCAAACGGCCAAAAATATAAATTTCATTTTTGGCCGAAACGGCCAAATAATGCTAGTAATTTGATTGGTCCAATATTAATACTAATTAATGATATAGCTTTAGCATTTAAAGATATAGCTAGAATGAAGTCTAATTATATGCTTTACATACTTTTTAGCTTCGTGTTTAATAAGCTCAGATTTCGATATCATTAATAAAATAAATTATTCGATATAATAATGAATTAAGGGGTTTCAGAATTAAATAAAAAACAGTGTATTTCGGAAATAAGTTTAAAAAATCTTATTTGTGTATTAAAATTTTGAAATCAAAATTGAAACGGGTGTTTAAAATGAAATAAGTAAAATTTTGTATTACAATCAAAAAATTACTTAATGACAAATTATAGAGTAAATAATAAAACTTTCGCTCAAATTACATACATAGTATAAATGCTATTAAAAAAATTTTATTATTTCAAAATACATAACTTATTTGTTAACTTTAAAACCCCCTTATTATTTTAAATTAAGCGATTATTTTTAAAATTTAATAAATTATATTTATAAACTTCTAGTCTTATAATTTCAGAATTTCAAAAATGAGATTTTTTAAGGACCCACTTATATTTGAAATAAGTTGAGTTTTTAATTCTTTATTTTTATATTTCAGCAAAACTTTACATGCGTTATAAACTTTATTATAAATTATATAATAATAGCATGTATACAATCAAAATTATTTAATTAATATCATAAGGCGCTTCTAAATCATCTGCAAAAATTTCACAAATATTCCACTTTGCTCCAATATCTACTGCAGGATGCGTTTGAGTAAGCAAATATTCATCAATATCTACCTCTAAATCATAATCCGTATCTTCATTTTCATTTTGTTTTGCTTCAACTTCTTGAGCTAATAAATTTTCCCATTCATCAATTAGATAATTAAAATTTTCAACATGCTCATCTATAGTACTATCCTCAGGTTCTTGAATATCTTCAGATTCTTCATCCTCGGATGCTTCATCTTCTAATACTTGATTTTCTGATTCTTTATTTGATCGATGTTGATATGTAATTGATGCCCGAAGCTTACTCATACTTAATGCTTTTGGAAACTAATATATAATTAATTTATTGTAATATAAATAAATAATAATTTAATTATTAATACTTACAAGTAAACGATTACGTCGATTTGTATGAAGAAAACCCATGCATGACCATAGTCTTTCAATAGAGGCAGCATTTACACAAATTCCAAATATTTTTTGTGCTACAAAGCCAAGTTCTTTTGACATTGGTGCAACCCAAGTCCAGAAACTAAAAGCTTCACCTTCAAATTGATCAATTGACTTTTTATCAAAAGGATGTGATTGTGTTCTGAATTGCTCATATTCACGCAGAATTGATTTTGATTTATTGCATGACCAAACTTCATAGTAATATATTAGCCATTTGCTAAGATAAACATGATTAAGGTTAGTTACATCAGAATTAAATTTATTCATTCGATATTTGGGATGTAGAAGCCAAGATAAAAGAAGAAGGGGTTGTTCCCATTCTTTCCATCTTGATTCTAATCGTGTTAACATTCGCTGACCAAGCACAGGATTATCATATTCATTCCAAAATTTTACAAAATAACCAAAGCTATGTAGCACTTCATATAAGCGAGCTTTATCTCTTTGGAGAAGATTAATTGCAATACTATATGGTTTTAGAAGTTTACTGAGCTTATGTAATATTTGCCACCATGCTTCATTCATAAGAATTGATGAAAGTTCTGCTGGAAGATATAGCGAATTTTGTGAACTAGAAGTTGCATTTAATGATTCGAATGGATCAAATTTAGAACCAAGTGTCTGGTAAATATTTAAAATTTTTATTTAGTAATATTTAAAAATATTAAAAAAAAACTTTAATATAAGTTATAAAATTTATTTTATATTTTTTTATTTTTAATATATAATATATAAAATATATAATTACTTACTCTTAATGCTGATTTTGATTTAAGCAAAGAGCAAAAACATTCCAGATAACTATTCCATCGTGTATCATTACCAATTGCTATTGCTATATATTTGCCATAAGACTCTTTTTGCAAGTCTCTTAATTGACCAATAAAATATTTGTGTTGTGCAGACCGAAAATATGCAGCTACCTTAATTGCATTAATTGAAGCTTCACGAAATTCTTTTGACTCCTTAAAAATTTCACCCACAAATAGATTCATTTGATGGGCAAAGCACGGCAAAAAGGTAATATTAGCATATTTTAATCGTAGGCGTCGTCTATTTTTATTTAAAATAATATAAATTTAAATTTAAATTAAATTAAATTTAAATTAGTAATAATCTTATTAATTATACATACCTTGCTGCAGCATATGATGATGCACTATCACAAACGACAGCATTTAATTTAATGCCCATTTGAGTAATATCAGCAAACATTATTTCGATTTTTTCAATTACTTCTTTATATCTTTCTCTTTCGCTACTTATATTAATTCCTTTCCAAATCAATACTTCTCCTTTTGATAAAATAAAAACTGATCCCATTATATTTTGATTTACAACATTCGTCCAACCATCGAAAGTTAGAGTTGGACCAACAAGATCATTTTGAAGTTTTGTTATCATATTGTCATCATATTTTTTTACTTCATTATTTAGAATTCTTCCACCCAATGCACGACGTCCAGGTAATTTAAGAGAAGGGTTTGCAAATTGAAATAATTCTTGAACCTCTTCATTTTGTATCCACTGTAATGCTAATCCAGCAGAAACAGTTGCACGAAGTAAAAGAGTTTCAAATTTTTTTTTGTCTTGATTTGATAAAGGCCGGATAAAATATTTTTCTAATGGTCCTTTTTCTATTATAAATTTTTAAAAATATAAATTATATTATAAAAAAAAACGTTTTTAAAATAATATATTTACCTGTTGAGAGATTTGGTTCTATACATCTTTTTTTGGCTTTAACATCTGATATTTCTTTTACTTCTTCTAATTCAACATCCAATATTCTTGATACATCCTCAATACTACCAACTTTATTGATAAAATGTTGACATTTTTTTAAATGATTTTTTACACGTTCACTCTTGTTTGAAAACTTATTGAGCAAGGCATTTGGTCTACCCAAAGCATCACGACAAGCACAACAAATAGCATAATTTCGCCATTCGTCTGCCTGCTCCTCAAGAATTTCAATGTAGCTAGTAAGTTGGTGTTTCCTTTTTTTGCTTGACATAAAGATGAGTAATTTCGATTTATCTAATTATTAACTACAGCTAAAGATATTTATATACTCAATATATATATATGTACTATATAATGCGTATACAATTATAATTTTACAAACAATTCTATATATGCAAATTGATAAAGCAAGAAAAAATAACGACGTATAATATTTACAAAATTTTCTTTGTTGTATCTTTTATCATGATTTATAATACAAACTTGTTAAAGCTTGATTCTATTATAAGTACAATCATTTACCTTTGCACTTTAATTTGTTTAGTATGCATTGGTTTTACGCAAATAGGCTAATTAAAACTAGAAATTTTCTTAATAATAACAACACATACAGCATATTGAATAGCACATGCGAATAAGAGTATGGGAAGTAATTTTAAATACAATTTAAGATACATTAGTTCTCATGATTAGTATCAGTAGTGGGTTTTGCGGCAAACCAGTATATACCAAGTATCGATATTAATTTACTCGAATAAAGGTCCTAGCTTACTTCCTTTATTTTTCTTTCACTAAATCAAAGGGAACTTCTCTACATGTATCTTCTTTATTGAAGTTAAATTTATTCGTTTATATAAAAAACGACACGTTAACGTGTTACCTAGCACATTAATGTGCTATTTAACATGCTATGTGTTATTAGCAATGATGCTGCTAAGCCTAACACGTTGACATACTATCTAGAATTTTTATAATTCTTACCCCTTGACACGCATACGTACGTGCTAACACATTAACGTATTTACAAAAGGGGCGATATATGTTAATCATCAAGATTTTGATCAACATTTAATGAATTATACAAAAATTGAAGTCATCTATACTAAATAAAGAAAAGAAGATCTAGGGTTCGGATCTCTAGTCACGCTAAACCAGAAACGGATGGTAAGCTGTATAAACGCAAAATAACGTTGCTTGAGTAACACATGAAAATAGATAGCTATATTGTTAAGTAACTTTTTTTGGCTATAAATACAATTCAAAAATACTTCATAAAGTTAGTAGTGTGGCTTTGAACAAAACCAGTATGTATACGTAATATGTATTAACGTATTATTGAAGATTTTACAAAAGGGGCCGATATATGTTAATCATCAAGATTTTGATCAACATTTAATGAATTATACAAGTCATCTATACTAAATAAAGAAAAGAAGATCTAGGGGTCGGATCTCTAGTCACAAAATTCGAATTTGTTATAGTACTTAAATAAGTAGCCACGTGATGCAGTCACTCTAAACCAGGAACAGATGGTAAGCTGTATAAACGCAAAATAACGTCCAGAGGCATTGCTTGAATAACACATGAAATTAGATAGCTATATTGTTAAGTAACTTTTTTTTGGCTATAAATACAATTCAAAAATATTACTTCATATAGTAGTAGTGTGGCTTTGAACAAAACCAGTATGTATACGTAATATGTATTATGTATATACATACAGTATTGTTATTTGGCCGTTTGGCCATTTGGCCGTTTGGCCAACGGCCAACGGCCATATCGGCCAACTAATTTCAAATGGCCTGGCCAATTGACATTCAACTTTGGCCGTAAAATTTTGGCCATTTTGGCCAAATTGTTATGTATTAGCCGATGGCCAATTAAATTTTTTTTGGCCGATTAAATTGCCATCACTGCATATGTTATTGACATTAATACTGACATGACTTTAATATATGTGCCATTTTTGATTGTTTTCTTGGCTTCATTGTATCGACAAGAAGTTTCAAAGATCTGATGTAATATATTTTCTCGACCAAGGAAAGCATGTTTATGCGCCCAATAAGAATTTGTAGGGAAATTGGTAAACGGCATAACATTAAATGTAAATGAACAGTTTAGGCGATAAATATGTTTAAGGCTAAATATATTCAAATATTAAGATGATGACTTCCATTATAATTACCTATTTCAATCTTCAATCTTTTTGAATTCCTTAAAACTATTCTTTCTCTCTGATCACAACTAAACTACATGTTTCACTAATAAATGTTTTGTGTTGAGAAAGTGGAGACTAATTGGGTGGCGACTAAAACTACATAAACATTATAATCTAAACAAAATATTATCGAATAATTAATTGTCCAAGACTCCTAAACTTTAAAGTGAAAGGCTTGAAAGAGGCGCGGAAAGACTTGGTCCGAGTTTCAAGCCTGTTGGGAGCAACTGAAAATTCAGATAAATAATTCTTCCTACTCTTCATTATCGTCACATGATCATGGGTTACGGAGTAAAATCGCGGGGTCCGATTTAAAGTAGGATGACTCAAATCAATCTGTAAGGTCTTTTATATAAAAGGAGCTATGCTTATTAATTTTCTCTCGCAAACTTAACTATTAAACGAAATTGGGTATAATAAGGGTCACGGGGACAAGAAAATGTAACGACTTCATGTGGATTTTTATCGAGAATAGCCACTAGAGCTATTATTTTTATTCGAATTTCGAAGGATAAAGCTCAACTGAGTTGGCTGTTTATTGAAGTGAAAGGTGGGTATTAAATACTTTCTTTCGATTATTGATGTCACGATGACTAGGTTTCACACAATGTACAAAATATTCAAAATGGGGGCGAGTATAATCACATGACACGGTGCAATCAAATTATCGATCCCGATGAAGGAAAACAAGAAAAACTTTAAAACTATGAACAACGGTAGTCTGAACCTAACATTGGTGTTTTAATTAAAAAGTCAGGAGTGTAATTTTGATTATATAAAACGACTTTCTACCTAATTTGTTTATAATTTAAAGTGGCCTTAACCCTAAAAATAATTAATAAGTGTCTGCTCCTCTTTAGAAATTGGCACAAGGCAGGAAATGGGATTTGTAGTCAACCAAGTGACTAAAAACTTTCCCCTAAATATAGATAATCGAATAAAATAGAGACTAAAAATAGGAAATAGTAATAATACAAAAAAAAATAACATAAAATAAAAATAAAAAATAAAATAAAGTAAGGGATTTCTTCTATGTGAGTTATATTATTGTCTATTTAGGCCATATGAAGTTTCTCCAAAAAAGAACTCATGCTTAAATCTTCTGTCATTAATGATTTGATGACTAGGTATGTAACAATAAAAGTCTCTTTTTTTTACAGACCTCTCTCATATAAAGTAGATTATATTACGCAATTGTCCCTATGTAATAGAAAAATAAGAGAAATTATCTTACTGGTTTATAAAAAGATTTTAGCATAATAATATACATACTAATGTAAATAACAAATTTTACCATTGATAGGTTAATGAGCCCTTCACATCGTTCATCCTTTTCAACACAAACCATGATGATAACCAACATCATGTATCCATATCTGCAGACGTTTCGCCTGGGAGTTTCGTTTCGTGGGTTTAAATTTTGTTTTATAAAAGAGCTTCGAATAACATATCCCATTGTACTAAATTAAATTGATTAAATCCAAGTAGATTCTTCTGCAGAATCGTCGCAAATTGATTCGTTCATCTGCTTTCTACATTTGTTAATCCGACCAGAAAATGTCGAAGAATGACGTTACTGGTAGAAAGGGCTGCATTTGTTTAAAAAAAAAAAAGGTAGTTTTCAGTAAGTTACGGTTATTGGTGAACCTTTATACTATATTAAGGTGTAACTCAGCCGTAGCCACATGAAATTATAATTAAATGTATCCTATTAAGCATCTACTTACACGGAGTCTGGAGAAGAATGTTCACACAACTGCGGCCACGATGAGCTTTCAATTCTCCAGTTATATAATAAAGTTCATACTGATTCTCATCTAAAACTAGTAGCCCTTAACCTATAACATCGAGTTCTTTAGAATTTCTAATTCTCTTGATGTCTTAGTCTTTTCCTTAGATTTTGAATTTCGAGACCTTGGTTGCTCAAATTTTCCTTTAATCGAAATGAAATTTTTCAAAATATTCTTATCAATCAAGTACAAAAAAATTTAATAAAAATATTAATTTAAAATGTAAAGTAAATATTTAAATCCTCCACTTCATGTAAAATTTAAAGTTCTATAGATGTCTTACACAGAAATACATAAAAAAGTAAATCGTATAATCCACCATCCAGTGATGACATAAAAATTCAGCAAATAAAAAACTTAATTTGTTTCTATAACCTTTTTCTTCGCATTATTCCGAATTTCTTCTGCATATTATGTGTCAAATTGACTATACGTTCTAAACATTTACACATAAAAGGTTAGCACGATAATTATTCCTTTTGACCAGATCCTTCAAAAAAATTATGTAAAGTACATTGTTTGGAATACCTTTTCATTCGAGCCTTCTATTATTTTTGTTTATACTGTAATATATATCAGTGGACTGTTTTATTTAAATCGTAGGCGTAATTAGTTAACAGTATATTGACGATTAAGTTTTTTTTTTATAACTACATTACCTATGGAGACTTAGAGATGAAAAATCTCAGAAATATTATTTACTGCATTAGTGCCAATATTGCAACCATCATTTTGCCATTTTTAAATTTTAAAAATGTATAGATAAATTTTGATAAAGCAAAAGAAAGAACGAGAAATGAACATCAAAATAAACCCAAATATTTATTACATTAATGACGCGTCATTCTCACATGATCAACAATATTTTTGATCAATCAAAATTAAAAGATCTGATACAACGTGACGCGTTTTATAAATTAGTTAAAAAAAGCTGATAGATTAAAACTATATGGCGTCTATTGGTAAATTTCTACAAGGAAAATTTTAATTAGGTCGTAAGTGATTACCTAGTTAAATTTAGAGCTATTCCCGTTTTCTTGTAAAAATGTGGTTTTTTACATCACAGCGATGGAATAATTTTGAATGGCAAGATAGTGATGATAAAATTGCCCAAGGAAATACCGTGTAAAAGACCGGATATATCTATAACGTATGTTGATTAGTTGATGCTTTCGAGGCTCCAATCTATATAGTACATGTCATCTTTTATACTTTTCTTCCAACTTCGTTGTAATCCTATTGATGATTGGTCAATCTAATTGCATTTAAAGTATCTTCCTTGTATCACTCCCCTATATAAAATACCCTCCACCCGACAAAATACTAACCAAGATTTTGCCCCTAGAAATGTAAGAGACCCTAAATTACGTATTAAAAAATTACGTACAGTATTGGTATTGAGTGTTTTTGCGTACTGTAGCATAATTTTTTTTTTAAAAAAAAAAACTTTTCTTATTATACAAACATTGCTTGAATAACAATTTCTGTTTTCGTAACATTCGTGTCTTTCAAGCTTATATTAAAGAAAATAATTCGGACCAATATAATCTGTCTATAAAGCCAAGCCCTCTTCATCTTGTCTATTTCTAGATCATGTCTAAACATTTGACGAGACATTCTGAAGTAGTTCTTTCCTCTACAAATGAATAGTTGGATGATTGTCATTATCGAAAGGGAGAGCTACTACAATCAAGCCGAGCTTAACTCCGATGCTGACATTAGAAGTCCTATGGAGCTCATAATATTTTAGACATTTATTACAAAAGGAGTGTGGATTTATGTGATCACTATTTGGGAGGAACGTATTATTCTTTAACTAAAGGCGAGAACACATTCTAATTTTCCCTGACGTTAACACTAAAATCTGATGGCGCACTGTTTGTGTAATCGCGTTTACGCTGTAGATGGAGGAGTATACAAATATGAAAGATAAATGACAACAATGAAAATTATGGGATACATTATGAATGGAATTACGTATGTGACATGTGAAAAAAAATTTGGATCTGAATTCAGTCTAACTTTTTAAAAAAGCGAAGCATAAATTTTACCATAACGATATTATGGATTCAATGATGGCATACTTTATATCCAGAATTTGTCGAATATAAACTTGACAGGTATAAAGGTTACGTCACGTCTTGTTACTTTACTGATAATGAATTCACGCAGGAGTTATTTATCTAAGCTAACTAAATTCATCGATAGCTCATCAATAACGTATTATGAAAAATAAAATGATTTATCGATGTTACTCAGATTGGAATTCCAGCAAATTTACCAGCAAATACATTCTTGGAAAAAAATAACCCGAATTTTTTTTAAACTTAAAAATCCAAAAGCTATTTTGATTTTTATGTAATTTATTTTTTTTAAAAAAAACATATACATATCAGATATATCTGTATACATGTCAAAATGCATTATTGGACGACTAACTACATTCAATAATATTTTTAGGCATTCTTTTAAGACTGTCGAGTGATATATTACAAATATTTAATTAACTAATATCAATTAAATAAACATTTCTATAATTAAAACAAAAAAAAAAAAGTTAATCGATTTTGGTCAGTAGATGCTGTATCAAAGTTACTATGTATAAAATTCATGTATCGTCGTTGAACTTTAACATGAGATAACATATGTCATAGCCGTATTTGAGTAATTACCCAAATTTTATATGACGTAAGAAGGCAATTACCTTTGACTTATACTCATATATAAAGTGCTTTTCACCGTTTTTTTTTCAACAAACCTCTCATAACACACATTCTATACCTCTTATTATTCTGATCTTTTTTTTTAATGGAGTATTTCACGCTTATTCCTTATGACTTATGGACACTCAAAAATTTTATTTGTTTCATTGTTGGATGCAACAAAGATTCAGATAAAAACGAAGTCACTCGAATATTTTATAGTGGTTTAGAAGAAATAAATGCAAATATTAATGCTCCACAAGGAAAACGCGACCGTGCTAGGAAGCTTTTGGATAATAAGGAAGTTAGTTGATTTAGATGGAAATATTATTAGAATTGCGAACTCTTGCAGTTCTTATCGCTCTTATCTGTGAAATATTTACTAACATGATTTTTTTTTTTATTCAAATAAAGGCTGATTGTAATAAAGTAGAGGAAATCTGGACTCATATTAACGAGAGAAAAACTTCATTAAATTTATAAATATCATATTGCCTTGTATATATCAGATATATATTATGTATTATATCTAATTTAGATGTCAGATTCAAAAAAGGTTTTTTCTTTTTTGATCTGCACTTCTTTCTTTTCATCAAATGTAAAATGTTTATTACTGCCGCTCAATGATATTGTTGCATTAGAGTTCTCATACTTGGTGCATTGAAGTTCTCATATGTTTGCTGTATTAGAGTTCTCATTATTTGACATTTCCTTCAGGCTAATAATATTGCAAAACAATATTAATTTCTCTGTTTTAAAAATAGTCAATAAAGGTATTTCTGGTTTATTATAAATTGTAATTAAAGAATCATCAATTATTAAGGCATCGTTCATTATCTTAAATCAGCAAAGATAGAGTGTACTATTGAACAAATATTGTTTTCAACATGGAATTGGGGTTACATAAGGTATTCGTCGTTTATCAAAAATGGATAACGCTAATGGGAATTTTAATGTTGGAAATTGTTTTCAAAATGGAATTGGTAACAGCGCTAATTGAGATTAACATAAGGCACATCTTTTAGTAACGTTGAGGAAAAAAAACAAACGTTCGTTCTAAAGAAAATTAGAATCTCATAAGAAACGACAGACGTTACGATTTCAATCACGTGTCTTGATTATTATTGATCAAAATTCATTACCACCAAAAGAATAGTCCGAAATTTGAGAACCCATTTTAGTCTTTAATACTTCACAAAATAACGATCAATCAATAAAAGTATACTGTGAACCT
Organism: Gigaspora rosea; assembly: GCA_003550325.1. Lineage (NCBI taxonomy): Eukaryota > Fungi > Glomeromycota > Glomeromycetes > Diversisporales > Gigasporaceae > Gigaspora > Gigaspora rosea. The sequence continues at coordinate 248,346 of QKWP01000070.1, forward strand.
GAAAGAGAAGCATCAGATTTACTATTATTACGGTTTACATTTTTAAGATGTTATACATTTGTTGTCCGAAGCGTAGCAAGGACTCTTTCTTTTCAAACAAATGTGAATGGTGGACAAAACCAATCAAAATTAATCCCGTGCATGATTATGGGTGTTATACAGTACCATAGCTTTACCTCACATAATTTACCTACAAATTTTACAATCGTAGAAAGCGTAAAATTTATTCGCTTCGGACCATTATCAAATCCTGATTTCCTAGTTATATGAATTTTTTTGATGACTATAAGTAACATGACCATATACAACTCTGATTCAATTACCTTAAATTCTTGTAAAGGTCAATATATCTCTAGAGTTATAACCCTTTTTTTCATTTATATATAAAAAGTTTTTAAAATCGCGTTTTCAATCTCGAGAGCTATAACCCATCTTCTTTCATTTATATGTAAGAATTTTAGAATCTGCTTCACAAAATTTTCCTAACTTATTTTATTATTATATGTACGCGTGCATAGACATCAATGACTTAAAATTTTAAAATTCATTCTTACTACACAAATTTACACTTGACTTTTTTTATTTTGATACTAGAATAATTTATAAGAATTCATTTCATTAGAAAGAAATCAAAGAAACGTTTACTACTTTAATTTTGGAAAGAAAAAAAATAACATTAATATTCATGTATACAGTATTAATTACCGAAGACACATTTTGTCTTTTTAATAATATTATCCTTTGATAACATTATTGTCTGAAAATTAATTCACAAGAACTACTACATGGATAATGGATAGTGACTACACTAATTAATAAATACATGACAACCATATCAGAAAGCCTATGAATTTCTACTAACATAATCTAAAAAATCTAATACTAATTTGACAAAAGAGAAATTGTTAATCATAATGTCAAATCATATTTATAAAAACTCAAAACAAAGAACCCCACGTAAGACTGTTTTAAATAATTTAATTTTCTTTACAGGTATCCACATCGCCAATACGAAAATTAATCAATTTTTACTATCCATATTAATTCCTACAGATTTAAGTGCTAATGATTTTGATATTTGTTGTGTATTTGATGATCTTACTTGTATACATGTGGTCCGAATGCTTTGACGAATTAAATGGTATTTTACTAATTATTTTATCTGCTTCTAAAAACTGGTTTTTAATTTCGTCCACACAATCTAAACCTTTTATTTTATTTAGCAAAGGACTAATTTGTTTTTTAACATTGTCTACGTCATCTGACCTTTTTATTTCACCAAGCCAATAACTAATTTATTTTTTAATTCGCCTACGTCATTTGAACCTTTTATTTTATTAATCCAATCATTAATTTCATGCTTTTCATTGAGCCAAGATTTAATTTGTTTTTTTAACTTTGTCTACATCATCTAAACTTTTTATCTTACTAAGCCAACGACTAACTTGTTTTTTAATTTCGTCTACATCATCTGAGCCTTTGATTCCATCGAGCCAATCATTAATTTGCTGTTTTTCATCGAGCCAATCATTAATTTGCTGGTTTTAATCAAGCCAAGAACTAATTTGATTTTTGACTTTGTCTACATCATCTGAACCTTTCATTTTATCAAGCCAATAATTAATTTTACGTTTTATAACTTCATTAACGTATTTTGTATCTTTTATCTCATCAAACCAATAACTCATTTTATTATAAATAATATAAGCAGTAGGTCGTGTTTGTGGATTGGTATTAGTACATTGTTTTACCATTTCAACATAACAATTAGGAGTTTCACGTGCGACTTTTGGACGTAATCCATGGCGAATATCCATTGCAAGGTCAGTATTAAATTCATATCCATCAAAAGGTCTCTGTCCAGTCGACATTTTTCTGACATAATAATATCAAAGCTATAAATATCCGCCTTTACCGTGAATTGTTGTTCGCCTAATAAAACCTCCGGTGCAACATAGGGCATGACTCCATAAATATTGTCTTTTGAGACATTTTCATCCTCCATTATGGATAGCCCTAGGTCTGATGGTTATGGTACGATTTCCCGAAAGCTATTTCCCCGACATGTCATTTATCCGACATCACACAGGTGACAATTTGCTAAAAATATATCTCCATAACTAACAAAATGCTAACCCTAACCCTATGTGATGTCGGGAAAATAGTTTTTTGGGAAAGTGGGTTCAGGAAAGTGAGAATCAACGAGGTCTGATATATAGGATTTGCATGCTTTTTATCTAATAAAATATTGCCACTATGGAGCTCTATATATCCTGCAACATGAATTTCGTGTAACTCTTCATACTAACAAGTACTGAAGTAGGTTTAATTTAATCTGCCATGTAAGTTTCTTAAATTCTGACCTTAAAAAATTGATGAAGATTGCGTAATGAGCTACCAACATGTATTCATTAGTTTTATATTCCTAGTTATGTCATAAACCTTACGTTTGATACCCATTAAACTACATTTCATGTGATCGATGAACTTGTAAATTTATATAAATGAATGAATTAACTATTATTATTATTATTATTATTATTATTATTATTATTATTATTACGTCTTTAATGCTAGAATTGTTGATGCTGAAATTTAGATCTATATATTTTGATATAAATTAAAAAATTTGGGACATTTTTCGGTCTTTTTAGGTTTGATTAAATTTAGGATTGGGTTGTTAATAGGAAAATATGCGTAGATTTTAATTACATTATATATTCAAATAGAGATCCAAATTTCTGCATTAACTAATTTCAGCAGCAATTATAGATTCAACTTACTTCTTTCAAGCTTAAAAGGCTTTCCTCGGAATAAGGCAATGTTTTAAGTACAACTTCGCTAGATGATTCACGCGTCCTCACATAACGTTCATTAACATAATCAGTTTTTCGTATGCCATCCAACCATGTTGCAAAATAGACTGAACCAAATCCTCCTCCTCCTTCGCCAATTTTTCGAATACTATCTAATCTATTAAATGGAATCCATTCAATTACCTTTGTATATTCTAAGGCTATTAGTTGAAATTTTTTAATGCAGTAATCAACATTTTCATTTCCACTTGTCCATCCTTGAGTTTCCATTTTGTGATCGCATTACAGCGTTCGCATTTCCATAACCTAAATAAAAATTATATGGCTTAATTTTTAGAATTAAGCACTGTGATGCATTAATTAAAGAATGTACCTTTAAGTCCACCTACTATTTTTCGTATATTAATAAATTTGGAAGTATACATGTGATCTGGATGACTTGGTGAGATAGATGGTAAAGTTTTAATTATTAATTTATTCGCATCCAATAATTGCCTTTTAATTTCGTCTGCATTATTTGAAATTTCCACTTTTATTCCATTCTTCAAGTATCATATAAAATATCTGAAGCATTAGGCCGTTTCTGTGGATCCAAATACATGCATTTCTTAGCTAATTTGATATAACCTTCAGGAGTTCCAAATGCAAATTCAGGACATAATCCATTGCAAATACTTAATGCAAGTTCAATATTAAATTGATAACCATCAAATGGCCTTTGTCCAGTTGACATTTCTTCCATAATAATACCAAATCCATAAATATCCGCTTCTTTGTTGGTTTTGCATTTCGTCACCAAAGTCGTTATAGTTTCATTGTAGATGTCAACGCTTCTTAGTGAGTTGTTATTTTTTTTACGTTTTTTAGAATTTTTTTTGTGTAAACTGCTGCGTGCCTGATAAAACTTCAGGAGCAACATAGGGCATAACTCCAAAAATACCCTTGACAATATATGCACATTTAAGGGTTCGGTTTTCACAAGATGTGCACGGTGATCCTCCGGAACACTTTGCGTGTCTTTGTCGACAATTAGTACAGCTCATATACGCAATTATTTTAGACAATCCTATATCTGAGATATCAGATTGTACAATATATTCACTAATGCGTATGTCTTGCAAAATATTTACACTATGAAAATCATTATGAATGTATCCTCGAAAGTGAATACGCTGTAACTCATATGAAATATCCGTAAGTATTTGTAAATTGATCTTTCATGTAAGATTTCTAAAATTCTTTCTTAAATATTTATAAAGACTTCCATTATTATCATATTGAAATACCATAAAATATTCATTTGTTTTTGTACTTTGAGCTATTCCATATATTGCGAGTTTGCTACATGTCATAAGGTTTTTAAACTTAAAGTTTAAACAATGAATTAGTTTAATAAAATATTGCGTAAATTATAAAAGCAATAAATTAACTTACATTCTCTAAAAAGTTTTGCTTCAAAGTATTGAGGCAACGATGCTGGATGGTTCACGCATTCTTACGTTCTCTAAAAAGTCTTGCGTCAAAGTCTTGAGTGCAACGATGCTAGATGGTTCACGCATTCTTACATAATTATTATCAATGACACCAATTTTTCGAATGCCATCCAACCAGATTGCTGAATATACAGAACCAAATCCTGCTTTACCAAGTTCTTTAATATCAGATAATCTATCAAATGGAATCCATTCTATCGCATCTTCATACACAAGGGCTATGCTTTCACATACTTCTCTTTATCCCTTGCCTTATTCCTTTCTAGCACTTGTATTATTTCCTCCTCAACATCTCTCTTTAATTTCTGTCTTTTAATAGCTTCCGATTCTAACTCAGCTGTCGCTTCAAGGCCTTTGAACTCTCTTTCGTCAACTTTCCATTCTTTTGTCTTCATTTTTTTCTTCTAGTTGGTCCATTGATGTCTTTATCCTGTTTCCTTTCTTTTCTACAATTGCTTCCGGTATTGCTCTTATCTCATTGCTTATTTGGATCCACTGTTGGCATTGCCCATAGCCTTCTACTATTCTATCCTCTACTTCTGTGCATCCTTCACACGTACTAATCTCAGTTGCTATTTCTTCTTCTATGCTCCGTGTCTGCCAATGCTCTACTAGAATTTCCATTCTTTTCTTCTTTATTATCTTTCCTAACTTCTTTTTTCTTTCTTGGGAGCTATATACTATCCACTCTTTTCTTCTCTTATTTTTCGAAATCTTCTTCCACTCTACTTTTAGTGCCTGGGGATTATTGCTACCTGTTTTAAGTTGATCCTTAACCTCTCTACTATTTAACGATTTTAAGACCTTTGATTCTATATCTTTAAGCCATTCTGCCTTTTTACCCTTTCTTGAGAGGCCCTGGTAGCCTTTGTACTGCTACCACGTGATCATTCTTTCATCATCTAGGTCGAGTAATTGGTTTAGATAAAATAAGCTGGCTTCACCCGATTTGGCACTGTTTTTCCTTCACCTTCGCTCCTCTACAAGTTCTTGTATTCTGGTACCATGCCTGAAAGTTGTCCATAACTTGCTCTCAGTTTGGACATTTATCCCAGGTTTTTTCCTTTCATAATCACTAAGCAGGCTAAGTTGTCTTGCCAACATGTTTCATTATATGGCAGACTATCTAATTCCCATATGTCACTTATTAGTCCTGCTCTCTGACAGCCTTGGGTTATTCTCAGCTTCGTTAATTGACCAAGGCTATCTTGTCTATTTAGTCTATTCATCAACCCGCTTATTTGCTTTATTAATAGTTCTTGTTGAAGCGTTCTGCAGCTACAAAGATCTTTATGTACCATTATACAATTCTTTAATGTTCTTAGTAGATTGCTTTTCTGTTTTGCTAACCATATTATTGGCTGATGTATCTCATTTATTTCTCTTTCTGACATCTTTGTTAGTTGTAGCATATAGCTTAGTTTTGGTATTATTACTATATTGTTTATGTATGCAATCTGACTCGATGTCATTTTTTTGTACCTTAAATCTCTTACTGTTTGGCTCACGATACCTTTTGCTTTCTTTTTAACAAGCCCCTCTCGCATTCTACTGTTTAGCCAAATTCCTAGTGATCTTACAATCTTATTTCTTGGCTCTTCCCTTACTATACTCCTTCCGAACAATACTTTTCTTTCTTTTGACTTGGTTTTTGTATTTATTACTACCAACCTTGACTTTGATCCATTTATTTCTATATCATTTGCCTGAAAGAATTCTTCAACAATTGCTATGATTTCTGTTAGTTGTTCTTTGCTATTTGCAATCCAAGTCGTATCGTCAGCATATGCTATCGCTGCCTGGCGGTACCTTGTGATATTGTTGCGGAGCATTCCTTGTTTTGTGTTTTGTTCTACTGTGTAGCCTAGCTTTTTTCCTCTTGCACTCTTTTTAGCAGGGGGTCATAGAATAGTTGCCATATCAATAAAAAAATCATCTCTTCCTAATCTATTCCATCTTCTGCTATTATTTCTTCAGTTAGACCATGAGCCATTATTATCCTTAGCTGTCTTTTGTGAAAGAGATTTAGGACATATTTAATTGTATGCTTTGGCAATTTGACTCTTCGAAGTGCCAATTCTAAGCTCTCTAGTGGCACTGAGTCAAATGCCTTCTTCATGTCCTATAAAAGTATCCATACTTTCTTATTTTTTTTTTTAGCCTCTTCCATTATTATATTTAGTATATGTACTAGCTGTTCTGTAGAGTTTCCTGAAAGCCCAGCGTAGTTTGGACCCTTGAGAACTTCTCTCTCCACAAACACTTTAGCGAGCCTTCTTGTGATGACCTTTGTTACAGCTTTTCTAAACGTTTCGATTAGTGCTATCGGGCGAATATTGTTTAAACTGTACCCCCACTCTATATTTTTTGCTATTGGGTATACTTGGACAATTTTCCACTTTGCCGATATTTCTTCTGTTTGAATACACAAGTTTGCAAGGTCTCTAAATATTTGTTGTAATTTTTCACCTGCACGTTTGATTAGCATATAGCTTATGCCTGAAATTCCTGGATCAGTTCCCACCTTTAGCCCTCTTATTATCTCTTTCCACTCTTCTTGTTTTATCTCCTCTTCTACTTCATCAAACCACTTTTCATTAATATACTTTCGGGGGTCTGTATATTTCTTTCCATTTTTTTGACATTTCCTTCAATTTGTTTGTTCTTTTCCTAAATTGGTTATTGTAGTGCTCTGCTACACCACTTCTTACATCTTCTGGTTCTGTTCTTAATGTTGTCTCTTTTTCACTCTATTCAATAAACCTATCAAGCACTATTTTCTTATATGGTCTATTTAGCAGGCTAGCAATCATTTTCTCTTGGTTTGTTTTAATCATTGCACATTTCTTATCTATGTTTTCTTCAATTTGCTTTCTTTGCTCTTGCTCTCACTCTGTTTTTCTTTTTTACTGCAAGATCTTTTGCCACCCTTTCATGTCTTTAATCCACATATTGGACTATTGTCTGTGTAGCTTTGGGAGATTTACTTCTAGCTTTCCATTTAGAATTCTGATCCTATCATTAACTTTTAGCTTTTCTTTTTCTACCACTTAATCAACCTTTGTATCTCTGTAACATACTTTCCTTGTGACTGCTTTTTATGGCTGATTTTTCTGTTTGCTGCCATATTGAATACTTTCTTTTTTGGTATATGCCTGTTTGTCCCGTGAGTATTGCTCTCTTAATTATATCCCAGGCATAGTTTATTCTTCTTGTTTGCCTTTCTGCTTCTTGTTCCTTTTGCTGCATCAGGCTTGTCACGTTTTTCTTCTTTAACTGCTTCTGCACCTCTTGTGCATAGTTTTCTCAGTCTTTAGTTGTCGCTTGGTCATATAGGTAGACCATTCTCATATGACCTTTCCTTTTGATTTCTGCCTTACTTGTTAGCACTGTCATATGGCCTACCCATACTTTTGCTGTTATTATTCTATGATCACTTTCTGTGATCTCTTCTGCTCCCTCAATTTTTGCTTCTTGTAACCCAGACGCCAGGCTACCAAATACCTATATATAGTCAATTCTGGTTGCAGTTTTTTTGTTCAACCATGTATAGACCTGGTCTGTCAGATGTAGATCCCTGTACGTATCTTTAAAGTCCTGTTTTTTCAACCAGTCGAAGATTGGAAGCCTTTTGTAATTCACTATTTGAGGGTGCATTCTGTCTAACACATTATCTACTGTATGGTTAAAGTCACCCATAATGACTATTGCATCTGTCTTTTCCTTTTGGAGACAACTTCTACTATTTTTTGTTGGATCTTTTTTCCAGCAGTCTTGTCATTTGGCAGCACATCCACTCGTATTATTACTAACTCTATTTGCTTTAAGAATAGTGTAACCTCTATCATATATTCGCTTACTCTTTTTACCGCATCTACATGCTTTTCCCATTGTTCTTCTATTAGGATCCTATGCCTAAGCCTTTTTTCTTTTCTTTTGCAACACTCGACCAGTATCCTGTATACTTTCTATTTTGCTATATACTAGGAATTTCCCTTCTCTTTCTGTCATATTTGTTTCTGTTACTCCCATTATTGCAATATTTTCTTCTTCCGCCCAATTGAACAAGCTTTCAAGTTTCTAATCTTTTGTTTTGACCATTAATATTGTGGCATGCAATTCTTATCTCTTTTCTATCTTCTTTCTTCCATTTTTCTATTAGCGATTCCTTCTTTGTCACTCTTTCTTTTACTTTCTCTTTTCTTTTTTGCACTTCACATTTGTTGGATAGGGAGATGTCTCCTCTATTTCTTCTTCAAACATTCTTCTTTCATTAAATATACTTCTTTCGTTCTGCAGAAAATCTTCAATCTCCCTATCCATATCAGTTGATCAACTTGGGCGTCCTGTGTGGGATCCACCCATTTAGCACTCATTTCATCAAGTCTTTCTATTATCTTCAACAAGGTTTCTTGATGTTTGTCAAGTCTCACCTGAACATCCTCTTTCTTATACCGTTCTTGTTTAGATTTTTGTAGTTTTCCTTGTTGATACTCTTTTCTGTTGTTAGCCTCTCTATCTTCTCTTCCTCTTTTCCTATTTCTTCTATTTCTGCTGCATCATTCTTGTCTGTCTTTTTTTCTTTTTTTACACTTGATCTTTCCTTGTACTCTGAGTCTTTTTTCTCGTTGTTTGCCCTTACAAGAGTCCAGTTGTTGTATTTTATAAGCTTTGTTATTGCACTTTCTAGGTCCTTCTGGTCTTTAAAGGTAACAACTGTACTTCGCTTTGTATCACCACTTCTTTTGCGTGGTATGTACACTGCTTTCACTCCTTTTTGTTTTAGGCTTCGAAGTAACAGTGTCTCCGATTAGTGTTAAAGATTTGATGTTACCGGTGTTCCCAGGAATATTTAAAAAAATTTAGGAACACTAAATTTAGAATTTATGTTCCCTATTAGGAACAAAGTGGGAACATAAAAGTTATAATTTGTGTTCCCTATAGAGATAGTTTTTTGTATATAAGAGTGAGAGTGAGAAAAGAAGAAAGGAAGAGAGAGAGAGAGAAAAAGAGAGAGAAGAAGGGAGAGAGAAAGAAAGAGTGAGAAAAAGGAAGAGAGAGGGAGAGAATGAGAGAATAAGAGAGAAAGAGAGTGTGTGTGTATATGTGTATGTGTGTGTGGGAGAGTGAGAGTGTGAGAGAGAGTGAGAGTGATTGAGAGTAAGTGAGTGAGTGAGTGAGTAAGTGAGTGAGTGAGTATATGAGTGAGTGAGTGAGTGAGTGAGAGTAAGAGTGAGAGTGAGAGAGAGTGAGAGAGAGTAATAGAGTGAGTGAGTGAGAGAGAAAGTGAGAGAGTGAGTGAGGAGTAAGAGAGTGAGTGAGTGAGTGAGGGAGTGAGTGATTGAGTGAGAGAGTGAGAGAGTGAGAGTGAGAGAGAGGAAATTTAGCTATAGGAACATTAAAAATTTTTTGGGAACATAAATTTAATATTTTATGTTCCCAAAGAACAAAAAAAAAATTTCAAAGCTTTTTCACTGTCTTCGATGCTTCTTCTGGAATTCTATGTAACTTTGTTACATATTGGCACCTCATATCTCTTCTCTTATGATTTTCTTTCCCAGCTAACACTCTAGCTAGTTTATCATTCTCCATCAGTACTATCCATGGGATGCTCTCCTCTGCAATAGTTTCTTTTATCTCTACTACTGCTAGTGCCCTGTTTTTACTACGCTTAATCTGAACACTTTTTACAATTCCACTTTTCTTACTTAAATACTTTACTTCTTGTTTCTTTATCTTTCAGGAAGATCCCATATCGTAAGCAATATTATTTGCTTCTCTTCCTCTTTTTCATTCAGCACCTTCTTCTTTTGGTTTTTTCTGGGTTGCTTAGTTTCTTTTGGTTCCTCCCACAGAGCTTTTTGTCTTTTACTCTTCTCTTTTTTTTTTGCATCTTGTCCGGAATTATTTTGAACCAACCTTCGTTCTTCTGATTTGCGCGTTCTATTGCCTCTTTTCATTCTTTTTTATAGTCAAAGACAATTTCTACCCATCATTACCTTTTGCAAACATCTTATCTATTCTTGTGACATGTCTGCTATCCTTCAGTACCCATTTGACCATTTTTACTCTCTCCTCCCTTGTTTTATCTGGGACTTTACATACTGGGATTCTTGCACTTGCCAGCATTTTTCAATACATGGTCTATTGTATAGCGTCTATGCACTTTGCTCTAGCAGCGTCCCTTTGTTACCAATTGCTGTTCCCAGTCTTCTAATGCTTCTATTTCTTGTTTCATCTCTTGTTTTCTCTTTTCTTGAGTTGGGCTTGGCATTTTCTTTTCTTCTCTTTTTAGTCTTACATTCTCTTCCTGTACTTTCTGCCATACTATTTCTATTTTTTTCTCTATATCCAATTTACTACTCTCTAATATCTGCACCTTCTTTGATTCATTTGATTCATTTATCTTTTCATTTGCAGCTTTCCTTTTCTTTGCTTTTAGAGTCAAGATTCTGAGTTGCTTCTCTCTTTTTTTATTGTTTGCTGAGTTCTGTTTGTTGTTAAGGTAAGGTTTTGTCTTTATCTTTAGGGCAGTGTCATTAATCACCAGATTATTTTTTATCAGAGGCCTATCCCCCCTCAATTTTTTAATATATATAGAGTCAGGTTCTTATATATAATTTCAACTTTTTTTACTCCCCCCTAGAAAATCACCTGATTTTTGTCACTCCCCTTATTAATAAAATGTGTAAGATTCTTTATGGGTTTCTCAAATTACAAATTATTATACAAGAGTTAAGATTCAGACATTAGATAAATTAATCTGATCTAAATTATCTGGCATATCACACCCATGTGAAGCATATTAAATTTCTTAAATAATTAGTAAAAATTTTGGTATATAGTTTTTTAATATGTTCAATAAGACTAATTGGTCAAGTATTGTGTAAATATTTATCAAAAGTTGGTTTTTTTTTTTATATTCAACGATCCTACTTCTTTTTATTATTTGAAAAAGGTAATACAATACTGCCACTGATTACAATTTAACTCTATCAAAAAGAAACTCTCCAAGTACTAAGTACCCAAAGTGATCTGCTATAACAACCTTTCATCTCAAGTCGGAGCCCAAACTTGCTCAAACTTTTGTACAAAGTATGCCCAACTATTACATTGTATGCCATATTAGGATCATTTTTTTCCTCCCTTTAAATTTCTTCTTTTTCACAAAGGGCATGAAAAAAGAAAAAAGTAAAAAAACAGGCAAAATAGAAAACAAGTAAAAAAAGGAAGATATAAATAAAAGTAAAAAGGAAAAGAAAAGAAAATGACAAAAAGAAAAAACAAAAAAGAAAAAGAAAAAACAATCTAGATAATAGTATAATCAAAGCCTATACTATGCTTGTAAAAATTATACAGTATTAAACAAGATTTCAGTACTATATCTAAAGTAAAAAACCATAAGGTAAAAACTATACTAAGAGGTTGAGATGCACTAATTAAAAATGATTAGAATGAAATTTTACTATAATAAGCATCATTTTAATCTCATAGGCTTTAAAGTTAAGGCCCTAACCCTAAATTTTTATCTTATGCACTTAGGTAGTTTATTCAGACGAATTTACAGAAGAAATCCACCAAAAAACGATAAACAATCACAATGAACCTATTGAAAAAATGTACAAATACTTGTCAGAAGAAATACGAACTTACCGAAAGCACTACAGAAAGACTATGAAAAATCAAAAAGTGACGACAAAAGAAAACACCGAATGAAAATGATGAATTAGTAAACTTAAAAAAAAACCTTCCTCAGATACCAAAATACGAAAAGAACAAAAAATAGCCAAGCTACCTGAATTGCACAACTTTATGATCTCTAATCCAAGGTTTTAATAACGACCCCAACAATGACTCTAAGGCTTCAATGACAGCTCCAACAACAAATTCAAGGCTTCAATAATGGCACCAATAATGACTCCAATGGCGGTTTTCTAGTAACGGCTCCAGCGACGACTCACTAAAAAGAGAGAAAAAAAAATAGTTATTAATATCAAAATAAAAAAAACAAAACACAAGCACAAAAAAAAAACAAGCGCAAAAAAAAAACAATAATTATCAAAAGAATAATCATTGTTTATATGATTGCCAATCTTAAAAATATTCACTATGGTGATAGGTCGCCATAAATAATTTTTCAAAAATAATAAAATATATAATATTAATAATAAAAAAAAATAAATAAAATTTTTTAAAAAATAAAAAAAGTTAAAATAAAAATTTTATATTAAAAAAAAAATAAAATAAAATAATTTTAAAAAAATAAATATGTGAGATATAATAACTTAGGGAAGTTGGTAAGTTGTTACCCCCAGGTAGCAGGTCTAGGATTCAAATTCTACTAGTGACACTTTTGTAACTGTTTTCTGTTGATCAGTTAAATACATTACCTGTAGTCCTTGGCTACCATCTTGAATAGGAGCTTTTGAATGAAGTTGTGTTTTGTAATACAAACAAATCCAAGGAACCAGGGAAATGGAAACCCATTTGGCAAGTCCCAAATAAGAAGATAGCAAAGATCCTTAATGGTATAACCAAAAACTGAAATTTTGGACTGGAGCCAAAAAACCAGACGTCAACTTCAGGAACAAGATCTACCAATTTGGCCACCAGAGTTGTACCAGAGGAAAAGGACCTATGTTATAGAAGTAGGTACCAGGAAGAAAAAAACTATAAAGGGAGTAACAAAAATCAGTTGATTTTTTAGGGAGGGAGGGGGGTAAAAAAAGTTAAAATTATATATAAGAACCTAACTATTTATATATTAAGGAAGAGGGGGGGTAGTCCTCTGATAAAAAATAATCAGGTGATTAATGACACTGCCCTAATAGCACCTAATATCAGGCTGATCAACCCTTCCAGGCCAACTGGATTGGAAGTCTGGGATGTATTGAGAAAAAACTGGTAGAAAAGTGATGATGGGTACTGGAATTAGAGTAAACCTTACAAAAACAGAAGTAGATAGTGGTAGCGGTTGCAGGATATTCCTAGACCGCAAGTTGTTTGTCTTAGTGAATGCATAAGTTATCGAAGCATAGATAATATCTGTATAGAACAGGGAATGCTTTACCAAGTGTCCCATGAGAATAAACTAGTCCTAAGAGGATGTTGTTAGCATTCGGAACTGACCTTGACTGACTAATGTATTAGAGGACTGTACCAGTGATACAAGTAGGATTGGCAGAAGAAACTAGGACCAGAGAATTTAAATAGACAATCCCCTAGTTGGGTTGCAGGTATAGCAGCTAGTATAGAAACCTTCGGGTAGACTACTTCAATTAGACAACCAAAAGTTGTATATGTAGCTAGTTGTATTCTTATCCATATCAAATGTTAAGTACCCAAAGATGCATTTTTGATCCACAAGCTTGATTAAATAAATTTATCACCCAGAGCAGGAACTTTGACATAAAAAAAAAAAACAATAAATATAATAATTTAATTAAAATAAAATAAAAATAAAAGGATATTGCTAACTTGCCCCAGGTGAAATCATTTTATCATATGATTTTATATTAAGGGCTTCTAAAAATTGCATAATTTTTGGGTAGGTAGGTGGGTCACCAAAATATCAGGTTATAATTCTGATCAAAATTTTATAATTCTGATCAAAAATATAAAATTATAAAATTATTAATAACTTTTGATCTACTAGTTCAATTTAGATGATTTAACTACCAAAATATTTGTCTTACTGAAACAATTCTAACAAAGCCCAAAAACATTAAAATCTAATTACAGGATCCCAAGATCATTCAACTTTTGTATAATTTTAATAGTGATTTTTTAGAATTACTAAATAAATTTTTTTAACATTGAATAACTTTGATCCACTGGCCCATTTTGGATAATTTAACTACCAAAATGTTTATCTTAGTAAGACGATTTTAAAAAACCCAAAATCACTAAATTCCAATTACTAGATCCCAAGATCAATAAAGATTTGTATTGTTATTAACAATACAAATTTTTATTAATTTTGGGATCCAGTAATTGGAATTTAGCAATTTTTGTCTTGTTAGAATTGTCTCACTAAGATGAATATTTTGGTAGTTAAATCATCCAAAATGGGCTAATGGATCAAAAGTTATTTAATATTAAAGAAATTTACTTAGTGATTCTAAAATTACACAAAAGTTGAATGATCTTGGGATTCTGTTATTAGATTTTAACTATTTTTGGCTTGTTAGAATCATCTCGTCAAGTTGAGCATTTTGGTAGTTAAATCATACAAAGCAAACCAGTAGATTAAAAGTTATTATCAATTCCAAAAATTGGGCATATAAATAATTTTTAAAAAAATATAAAATTTGATTGGCTAATAGAATATCAGGTGTGCGTGGGTGGAATAAAATTTTGAAATTTATTAGTAACAAAAAATTATGTAATTTTTGGAAGCCCCTTAACCAATAATATCAAATAATAACAATATATTATAAAAGGTTTTACAGATTTTAAAAAATAGTATACTTTCATTATAGTGCACCGCTGAATCATGTGATCAATAGTCGCATATTTTTTCAGAGCACTCTAGATCATGTAATTGATGTAATTAACATGCAACGTAATGTTCCAATTTTTTTTATTTAATTTATTAAGAATTTTACTTGCGATAATAGTGATATAGTAATTTGTATTTTATTTAATCTATATCGTGGAACAAAATACTATAAAGCTATCTCTAACCATAACTACTAAACAATCTACCCTAACCCTATGCACCAATTTAATCCTAACCCTAACTCTAAGGGCATCCAAAAATAATATTATACAAGAAAGGATCAGTCAAAAGATAATATTTTTCCCAATAAGTAGAGGTGGTGTCAAAAAAATATAACGCAATTTTTTGTCTAAAAACTGATACATTGGTCCAAATTTAATGATTTTAGTGCCATTTGATTTATCTCGGTACAATAAGTCAAATGGTACTAATTTTATTTTATTTGGATCACTGGATCAAAAGTTATTGGCCAAATACTATTGGTCATATCTTCTTTTATAAAATTACTATATAACTAATGGTTTTTTGTAAATTTCTTTTGATCCAGTAATCCAAATATTATAATTTTGGTATTATTGGATTCATCTTACTGAGATGAACTAAATAGTATCTAAATTATTCAAATCGGATTATTGTATCACATAATATTCAAGTTTTTGAAAATTTTATATATAAATATATGGATTTTGAAAATTTTTTTATATAGTTGAGGGGGGTCAAGCACTACTATATGGGAGTACATAACATTATTTATGAATATCCCTAACTATACTACTTATACATATTAATAACCAACTAAATAACTAACTAATGCTATAAATGTAGTGAAATTCACGTTGATAGCATTGAAAAGATGGTACTAGGCAAAATTGAAAAATGAAAACCAAAAAACAAAAAGCTTCATAGACTGAATAACCATCACTTGCAAAGAAAAAAAGTATGCTAATAAGACACAATAGCAAAAATAACAAAAAATGAATAGAACTATACTCACAAAAGCTCAGTGATGCCCTTATGAAATCTAATATATTTATAAGGGGAGCGCCATTTATCACCTGATTTTTTAGGTGGGTGGGGGGTCAGAAAATTATCAGGTCCTAATAGTAGATAACTTTTGATTGGCTAAAATTTTTTAAAATTTTTTAATTGATAATCCGCCTGTCAACTAGAGAATGGCAAAATGTGGCGTGCTTCCATATAAAAGTTTTTTTTTCTTACTAAGTTAACGATACATGCCCACTAATTGAAAGTTGTAGAGCTCGTCAAGGCGCATCTAACGATGGTTAGATCATCCAAATCGGTCCAGTAGATGGAGAGATATCGTCGAAATACGATTGGCCGACTATATAAAAATCCGTGACGGAAATTACATATGAAAATCACTATAGGCGAAATGTGGCGTGCTTCCATCTAAAA
>QKWP01000070.1:265655-281518 GCA_003550325.1 Gigaspora rosea
AAAACGGATCACTGGTTCACAAGTTATTCAATGTTAAAGTTTATAAGAACTTTAAAAATAATTTTTAATATATACGAAACTAATATAATTAAAGCAATACAAATTTATAACGATCTTGGGATCCAGTAATTGGATTTTGGCGATTTTAGGCTCGTTGGAATCGTCTCATTGAGACGAACATTTTGGTAGTAAAATCATCCAAAACGGATCATTGGTTCAAATTTTATTTAATATTAAATTTTAAAATTTTTTTAAATTTTAAAAAATTTTAGCCAATCAAATTGCAGTATTTATTATCAGGTGGGGGTAGGGGGTAGTTACTTAGTAGACCCTAATCACCTGATAAATGGCGCTCCCCTAACTTAGAAAGCCAATAATAACACATCCTCAAGAAAACTCTAAAACATTTAACAAAACTAGAAAGAAAAATCAAGCATTAGTAAGCATTTACAAGTAAAACAAGAACAATGAATAATAATACTTCTTAAGATTCCAAAGACATACTTCCAGGAAAGCTCAAAACGCGCTATAAAAAGAACAGATATTAATAACATGTTCATAACTAAAATATAAATGAATAAATAAAATATTCTGCCAAAATTTAAAACTATATGAACCAATCCAACAAGGTACAGCACACTAATACTAACTGTACTATAGAACTAAAGAAGATAAATAGTGTTACCAACAATGACATTATGAGATCATATAAAGGTTGACAAAATCACAACAGTTTAATATTAACGACTTCACTAATGCTGAAACAATAATGATAACTATAGTAATACATATTGGCAGATTAGCATAATTGGGTAAATTGACCAATTATGATTGAGCATTATCAAAAAAAATTTACACAAAATTTTATTATAGTGTGAATTTTTACAAAACGGCCTTTTTAACCAGCTTTGCATTTATAATTAAATACATAGAACATTATGAAATTCATGTATTTAATTATAAGCCAAAAGTAGGTTAAAAAGAGCATTTTTTTTTAAAAATTAGCTTCCAAATTTACCCTTGATAGTTACCAACCCATCTAACAATACCTAACACATCCTAAAATGCCCGAGTATTTTAACAAACAGTAAAAGTACTTCTTTCTACAGCTTGGCATAGCTCTTTTATTGAGTTTTTTTGGTTTTTTAACTCATCTAGATGTTAAAGAAGCCCTTTTGTTAGTTGTAACAAGTGCTTCATTTTGTTAGTTTTCAACGTCACTTAGGAGCAACTTTTTTGTGTAATAGTTTATCGAAAAAAAGCCCAATTATGCTAATCTGCTGATATGATGAAAGCCAATAACTATAGTCTTAGTAATAATGAACTAGCAATGATACAACAAAGTTATAAGATCAATGACACCAAAGCAACAATATTTAACCAAACACATTATTTACGATTTAAAAAAAAAGTTAGTAATGAAAAACCATAAAACTACAACAACAGAGCCAAAGATTTAATGAACTCACCTCTCTACTAGTAACAAAACCTAGCAAAAAATCTGCACTAAATGTTGACTACCATGAAAATGTACTAACTGCAAGTACAAGCTCATAACAGAATATCGAAATCGCACAACTGGAAATAAAGTTAGCAAGATTAAAACATAAACAATACCAAAGGCAGTCGAAGGAACTATGAAATCACAATGGTAAAACTATAAGACAAGATAAATATAATTTGAAAGGAAAAATGTTCAGTAATAATAATGATAAAAAACTAGTGATTATCAATTATCACTGATTGTTTATATCCCATAATTAGGGGTAACAGTGCACCAAAATATAAATTTCTTTTATTTTTATAAAAATAAAGAGTGGCTAAATTTTATAATTTTAACCAGAGATTAAAATTAGTTAAATTCAAAATAAAAAAAATAATAATAACTTAATTAAAAATTAAATTTATTTTATAATAATAATTTATTTTAAAAAAATGTATATAAATTTATGATATTAAATAATTTGTATACTATCAAGTCATTAGGTATTTAATGCTTTTATTTTAATAAACTTAATATATTAATCCTAGAGAGTTATCATTTATTACCAGTGCGATGCATCGCCACCCTCTAATCGACCAATCGGGATGCAGGATCAGGTGTAATGTGAAATCGAAGCAAAACAACTATTTTTTAAAAAATCGCTTCTAACTTAAAATTCTGACTATGAAACTATAATTTTTTCTAAGCAAAAAAAATTCCTTGCGAAATTTTGGGTTAGGGAGGTCATCTAATCGCTGCCCCTACCAAACCCTAACCCAACCCTAACCTGCCCGCTCTTTGTTTTGTTTTGATTAATATAAAATCAAAACAAACAAAATGATTGGTCGATCAGGGGGTAGCAATGCTTCGCACTAGCGATAAAAGATAATTGTCTTAATTCTATATATTTATTTAATTTATATTTTAAATTTAAATTTTTAATTTTTATATAATTTAAAAATAAGTTTAATGCTCACCAGTGGTGAATTTTACTAATCCAATTAGAATTAAGGATCAGGTGTAACATGCAAAACAATTTAGTGTAACAAAAATATGAATTTTTTAAAAAATCACTTCTAACTAAAAATTTTGTCTATGAAACTACTTTTTTTTATACAAAAAAAAAATTTCTTGTAAAATTTTGGTATAAACTATACTCCTGCCCTATCCCAGTTCTTACCCTTACCCTAATATTAAAGAGATTTAATTTTTATTTGTTTTGCTACATATAATTATGTATAGATGGATAATCACTGGTAAATTTCACCACTAGTAAATGCTAAATTAATTTATAATTTAATTTATTATTTAATATTGTATTTTAAACTAATAATACAAATTAATAAAAAATTTTATCAATTAATTAATTTATTTAGCTAATTAATCAGTTGCCCAATCAATTAATCTACTAATTAATTTAATTATTAATTAATGCTCCAGACATATACTAGTTTCCGGTTCTTAGTTGGTTAATAACTTTTCCAGTAAATCTAAAGTTATTACCTATTAAAGTTTATAAATATTTGTTATAATAATTTAATATATGTAAAATTTAATTGGCTATTAAACTAGTTAGGTAGAGAGAAGAGGATAGGCCTCTATAGTAAATAGAAATCAGAGAATTTATCTCCTGTACACCATCAAAAATCAGAAATAAACAAACAGTAAAGATAAACAACAAAACTTGTATTACAAGCCTAACTGTTACAGCGATATTTGGGCTTTGCCAACTTTATACAACATAAACTTTAACTATACTAAGGAAAAGGAATTACTCCGCAGCCTTCGCAATACCAACTTCCTTCAAAAACCTGTTGCCGACTATGTAGGCAACAACACCAATACATGAACCAATCAAAAACGACACAAGAGAAAACCAGATACCAATGGAAACCGATATAGAAGACGATCAATACTTCAATGAACAACCTAACAAGAGAAATTGTAACTGTCATACCACCCGCCCGATAAAAACTTCCAATAACCTATATGCGCCTTTATTCTCAGACCCATCACTCGAAAAAATCCACTCAGAAAGTAGCGATCCTAGTTTACTTCTGTCAACTTCAGAAATGACGACACAGGACGATCACCCATCAAAACAACTCACTTTAGTCAAACCCCAACCCAGAACCCGATCCCATCACCCCAATTTGTACTCCAACAAAATATTCACACGCAGAATGATTCCGGCATCTTAAAACAACCCACTTTAGTCAAACCCCCAACCCAGGACCCGATCCCACCATCCCAAATTGTACCCCAACAAAATACTTCTACGCAGAATGAATCCGGCACCTCCAATACTATGGAAATCGACTCAGATCAGGACCCCGACCTCAGAAAGGACACCTCATCGACCGGAACTATTACAGAATCTGAAGATACCCCAAAAACCTATAGTCAAGCACTCACAGGACTGGGCACCTCTACCACCACCTGACACACCCAACATCCCGACCTCGTTAGAACTATCAAAACTTGAACCGAATCGATCCAGCTTACTTTATCCGACATGAAGACAGACCTTTTTGATCAAAACCTTTGGACCAAAGACAAGATTATCGAGGCCTTTGCAACGCCCCACTTCTTGAACAACTTATTAAACATAAGCTGCAAACCAAACCAACTCTAGAAACCATCCCTCCTGCCATAGAAGCCAAATTATTTCACAAAGACCGGGCCTTTTTCCAGACCTTTACCAGGCAATATGACACCCGTCCCCACATCAACGACAATTCGTCACCTTGCTGAATAATACTACAGAAAAATTTAGAAAACAAAATGAAGCTTACGTCATTAACAAAATCAACCGAGACCAAATCTTTGACCTACTCAGAAAGAAACTGGCAATTGACTTCTGGACAAACGAGAAATTCACCAACTTAGACCCATATGAAATCGCCCGTTACACACTATATTTAGCGGGCTTCGCAAAGATCAAAATCTGCCTAGAATTCGAAGCCTTATGAAAATTAATAGCCGACATCAAAACGAACTTGCTACAAAAATTGCCTGATACACCTGACGGGATAGACAAACAACTCAAAGATGCTCTACCTTTCTCACTCCCACTTGAAGACCGCAGACAAATTCGAGCTGTCACTATCACCTTACACCAAGCTTTCACCTTCGACCTCCTTCCTGAAACATATATCGCTGATAACAGGACCTCCTTACCGGCACACCCAGCCAACCTGAATGAAGCAACCAAAAACATCTTCCCAATTACTATACAAGATGAACTAAAGAAGTTAGAACAACACAAACAGAGTCTTCAGAAGTACTATATTTTTAGTCGCATACCCTTTACATACTTCATCCTACCGCCAAGAAAACCTCTCTTACCACTAACCCCCAAGACCTCACCTCTTAATTACAAAAGCTATTTCCTTTCTACCCTACCAGTAGTGACCACTTCCGAGAAAACGTTAGACGCCTAAGGGCGGTATACACCTTCCATACCCTACCTAATGTTTACCTAATTAGCAAAAAAAAACTACTAGCGAACCCGGAACAACTCGGCCTAAAGGAATTTTCCTACCCTATCAATAACATGGAAACACTATTAAACTTCTTCCAAATACTTCCTAAATTCTATGCGAGACCAGACCCTCTCCCAAAAGCATACGTTTCTTTTAACTACTCTGAAAAACCAGATCTCCCACTTGACCCAATCCAAGTGACAAAAGTAACTTGACGCTATCTATTAAAACGCCGAAAGAGCTAACAATCGCTGCACGAGCCTTGAGACAACACTACTTCTTCCAATCAATCCCTAGTGAATGGATCGAAATACCTCCCCCAGAGGTTTCCTCAGATGACCTCCCCAAACTACCATTCAACAATGACCAAATTAACAAACACATAAAAGAAAGGGTCCCCTCCCCTCCCCTAACTTTTCCTATTACTAAGCAATCTGATGTCCCAAAGGCAATTGAACTCCTGAGAGAGTTCTTTACTTTCAATTTCCTCCCTGACCTACTCTTCAACGTCCCCACTCTAACTCCTCCAAGTTGGAACCTTTTTGGAAAGTACCTCCCACCGACAGAAGACATCGACATGACTCTATCAGAGTCAAATGAGAACAACTCTACCCCTATCAATGAGTGATCATTTAATGGCACAACCTCAGAACACTCTTACCCATTTACAAATACCAACACCAAACCAAAACGACTTACATAACTTCAAAGAAAAAATAAACATAGCCACCCATAACATTAGAGGAATTAATAATCTTGCTAAACTTTATCTCTGGATAGACTTCTGCCTACAAGAAAAACTACATATCATTAGTTTTACGGAAACTAAATTAAAAGACAACTCCAATGCTACTACCAATCCATACTACAAAATCTTCACCTCCAACTACCATCCCACTTTAATACAAAGTAGAGAAACCAGCTTGGGCATGGCAATACTCGTCCTTAATACTATACAACCATACATACACGATATAAACACCAGCCCGGGTACAGCCATATACATCAACTTCTTTTTCCCCGGCAATAAAACTCGGGTCATATCGATATACCTACCCTCCAATAACAACGAACTGTCCACTCGTACACAAAAACAAATATCACTTTGGACCGTGGAAGCTAAAAAGAAAAATTGGCATATTCTCCTTTTGGAAGACTTCAACGCCAATCCTGACATCCACAAAAAGAATAAACTACCGCTCTTCTCCGATCTGTTTTCAAACAACCTTACTAGTCTGTTAAATTTTCACAAAATTTTAGAACCAACCTGGCAAGGTCAAGGCCTTAACTCCCAAATCGACGATATCTGGACCTCACCCCAAATCCTTTTAGATTTTGACCCTCCACAATTGACTGACCCAACAGGCATATCTGATAGCGATCATAAAATATTGACCACGACCTGGTACACAAACTTCACCCTAACAGTACCTCGAAACAAAAAGAAGAAACGGAAAACCTTCTGCTATAAAAAAGCAACGACCGAAGATTGGGAGAATTTCTGTAACAAGACATCCACTCTACTAAGAAACGCCAATTTTACACCCAACATAACCAATTCTGATCAATTAAACAAAAGCTGGAATTTGTGGTCAAATGCAATTCAACAAGCGGCAAATCGTCACATCCCCAAGACCACTTTTACTACAAAAACCTTCCACTCTCTCACCCTAAAGGCTACAAAACTACATAATGCATTAAAACACATAAACAAATGCATTTATTCCATTGCAACCTTTGCCAAACCTAATCTTCCCCCAGATGCACTACACTCACTTTCGACCATTAACAAACATCTGATTAAGGCCTTACAATTGGCACAACTTCCTCCTTTCTCCCTAACTTCCTTAGCTTTATCCGCCTCACCCCTCAACTCCCAAGACACCTACTAGCAGCAACTCTCAAACACATTAAAGAAATTAAAACGATTATATGGAAAAGTAGAAATGCCGAAGTATACCTACAACAATCAGAAAAAATCAAATTCTACACCAACCGTCGCTACAATGATTTTAAGGATAATACTAGTAGAATGATAAACAGTATTCTAAAAAAGGGAAAAACCATATTAGTTTTGACAAAATCATTACTCCGGACTCAGTAATTACGGACCTATCAGAAATAAAAGACGCAACACGAACACATTTCAAGAACTGGACGAAACATAACCCGATGAACGAAGAATACTGGAAAGAATGGAAACCCCATTACGCACCGAAAAAAGAAATCCGCCCGATGATATATGAAAACCTATTACTACCGTTTACAATAGAGGAACTCAATGACGTCATCACGAAAGCGCCAGAACATAAAGCCACTGGACCAAATGGCATATCAAATGAATTGCTCAATCACCTCTCACTTCCCGCTTTAGAACAACTGCTAAAAATCTTCAACGCATGCATATGGTTAGAGAAAGACCCACAAGCTTGGCTAATGTCTAACATTTGGGCCATACCAAAGAAAGCACACTACAATTTTGATCTTAAAACCACTCGACCTATAACACTAATCGATCACTCAAGAAAGATATTCACAAAACTCCTAACCAACAAACTTTCTGAAAAACTTTCAAGATACCAGGTTCTCTCGCCACTGAACTATGCAGCTCTACCCTTCCAGTGTACCATCCAACCAATCACTCAACTCTCTTCAATTATAGAAACTGCTAATACCCAAAAACAAGAACTATGGCTCTTACTACAGGACATGTCAAAAGCCTTTGACTCAATCCATATTCCTACCATTAGGAAAGCCATGAAAAGGATCAAACTACCCAAACCCTTAATAAATCTACTAACATTTACAATTTCTAACCGCTCCAACCAAGTAATAACTAGCCTTGGTCATACCAACCCCTACGACATAGAGAAAGGAATAGACCAAGGGGAAAAGATCTCACCAATCCTCTAGATCATTTACTATGACCCACTCATAACTCGCATCTCTACCGAACAAACCGGATTCAAACGAACCCTCACTACAACTACCCAATCTAAAGAAATATACGCATCCATAATAGACTACATGGACGACTCTATCTGGATCGCCCAGACAAAACAGCCCTAGAAAACATCCTCACCACTGCTAACTCCTTTTACAAGCTAACAAACATAACCGTCAACCCCTCGAAATCGATCCTAACGACGAATTCCAAATCAAACGATAAAACAATAATATTTGACAACCAACCTATCTCAGCAATCCCTAACTCAAAACCGTTCAAATATCTCGGCGCATGGTTTTCACTCAATCCCAACCCTTCTTCATCTCAAAAAATCATCATGGCAGAATTCAAACAATGTATCGAAATGATGAAAAGAGCAATCATCACAGAAAAACAAGCCATCTACCTAATCAACAACGTACTGACCCCAAGACTCGAATATAGATTGCACAGTTCCTTTCTTACCCCTAACCAATTAACCATCCTGACCAACTGCAGCACCAACCTGGTCAAATCCAAAGCAAAGCTATCAAGAGGAGTACCCAACTCCTTCCTCTTCCACCCGAACATCTACGGCCTAAAAAACATTTCTATGCATCAACCAACCATACTAGCGAAGAACCTCCTAAAAAATATTAATCACCCCCAATTTGAGAACTCTTTCCTCAAAATCAGACTACAGGACCTACAGGACTCGACTAAAACACACTCACACATCTTTCACGAGACACCACTCTTCCCTAGAAACCAACTTTATACGCACACCACTCAATCAATCCTGGCAATTCACGCCACCGATATTCAATTTATCCGCAACATTACAACCGACTGGCCAAAACCATTACCGAGGAATGGCACACCAATCAACGATATAATAATACACCACCCGAAATCCCACCATTTAAAAGAAAAGTTAAACCATCATGACATCAGATATATTGAACAATTTCTAAACTTTAACAACACAGAACTCCTTAACTGGCAGAATTTCCATCACAACATTGGAAAAATACCACCAGGAAGAACCCCTCAGTGGTTCACCGAAATCCAAGATCTCATCTCAAACAACTCTAATCCCACAACACAATACACAAACCCGAACCCTTTCACCTTAACAAAATGGTGACCGGAAAAAACCCCATGGATAGTTACTTCTGATCTAATGATTGGGAAAACTAGGAGTACTACAAACCAATCTGTCCATATTCATCACTACGCAAAAAGCAATAACAATAGGGCAACCCCTTGCCCAGGTTGCGAATTAAAAGACCCAACCCTCAAAAAGAAAAACTGTTACTTCACGCGTAACCAAAACTTTGTATACACAATACGAGTATCCTCTTGTAAAATCATATACACAGATCTCAACGATATAAAATCAGCACTTACTACCAAATCCACGTCCCGAAACCCTAACGACACCCACAAACACGCCAGCCACAACATAACGAAACATACACGCCCACTCACTGCTTTTTCAGACTTCCCAATGGAAACATGGAAAAAATTAACCAAGCTTCACAACAAATCCCAACGAGCAGAAATCTACATCTTTACCACATCACACGATAAGGATACCAATCAACTACTCGCAATATGCTCATTCCAAGATTCATTGATCACCTGGGGCTGTGCAAACAAACACTGGCCTAGTACCGAAAACGCAGCACTTACCTTATTCGCCTTTATATCTACAAGCTTCTTCCCCGGAACCAACATCTCAGTCTCTTCCAACAACCGTAAATTCATAACCCTAATAGAACAGGCATATAACAATCCACCCTACTGACTTTTATTCCTGGAAAAAAACCAATATGCTCTAACGCTAATTACCATCAGAGCAATCGTCTCAAATTTAAAACTAGAATTCCAATTCGATCGAGATCTATCCCGCCCTCAGAGAATAGACAACTTCCTAAAATTGGACATTACTCCCCAATATTACTTTCACAATAAATACATTTCTACCCTCCACGACATACCGTGCACCTACAACCTCAAAATAATTCTAAAAGACACCATGAGTCTTACTAACCATGCACAATGGATGAACCAAAACAGAATTAGATACTGGGTTCACAACTACCCAGACATTCAAATTCGAGCTACTCTATCATATCTATCTTTCGAAGAAAGACCATTGTCATTATCTACTAACCAAGCTTTCCCTCAACTAAAGAATTTTAAAGTTAAATTACTAGCTAATGAACTCCCTACATTCGAAACACTTCACTATCGAAACCCAACAAAATATCAAGACTTCCGATGCCCATGATGCCGCTCTGCTCCAGAAACAATCGCACATCTAATCTCTTGCCTCTCTAACTCTTCCTCTCTAACCTCACTCTTTAAAGATATTATCAAAACCTTGGCCACCGAACTCGAACTAGATCTATACCAGCCAACAGACTTCATTGCCGCCTTCAAAGACCTTCATATGAACAGAAGTCTACCTCTTGGATTTATCACAACCGCTACTCTAGCACTATTCATAAGACGACAAGACAGACTCAAATACACACCTGCCTTACACCACCTAATAACAAAAATGATCTACCACGAAATTTGGCTGCCTTCTAGGCAATACCGACATGACGTAACAATTTTTCCGATGCCCCCTCCCCTAGATAGACAACTCCACTTCCATAACGAGACTAGCATACCTCACATACCCATTAACAATTACATAAACAAATACATCGCCCGTAGGCAATCTTTCCTATATTCTTTCAAAGACTGAGGTCTAGCGATCTTAGCACAGCTTAGGTCGAGAGTAAATCAGCTCTTATCCCTATTTCCCTAAAATTTTCTTTTAATGTATACGATGTATAATCCTATAAATTGAATTAATAAAGAATTAGAAGATAGACCTCATTGTATAAAAAAAAAATAATAATAATAATATAACAAATAATAATATTTTTTTATAACNAAAAAAAAAAAAAAAAAAAAAAAAAAAAAAAGTAAATAGAAATCAGATAATTTCTGGCACTCTTTTAATTATAGACTTGAATATTGTGTGTAGCAATATTAAAATTAAGAGTTGATTGTAAAAATATAAATTATCTAATTAAAAGGTTGTTACAAAGAAAAAAAGATTATTTTTTTGTTAGTTGTTATATGAAGATTTAATAGATGAGTTATAATAGATAAAAAATTGGTTAGATAGAAGTAAAATATGATTTGAAAAAAGTTTGTCTTTAGTACTAAGATATACATAGTTTATAGTATAGTTATATTTATAGATATCTTAGATAATGATGCTGCCCGAAACTCTTTTGGCCCAAAAACTGAAACTGAAACTAGTTTTAAATATTTGAAACTAATTTCTGAAATTCCGAAACTATGTTAAAAACCTGAAACTATGTTAAACCCCCAAAACTAAAATAGTATTATCCAAAACTATATTGGCTCAATGCATGGTTAACTTATTATCGGGTATTGTTAAAAAAATTCTCACACATACCCGATTAATAAATTGATTAACAACAGGTTTTGACGTATTTAGCACCTGGAGATTGGAACCGCCTAAAATTTTTCTTAATCGTTTAATTGTTTAACCGTTTAACCGTTTAATTTGGCCGGCATTAACATAATTCCGGCCTACGACCAACATAATTCTGCCTGGAACTATAGAGCAATTTTTAAATGGTTAAACGGTTCCAATCCCTAATAGTGCCAGCACTTGTATATACTGGCCATTGTCTTTCGCAAATCAAAATTTTTTTTATCATATACCCTCATCACGTGACATAGTATGTAACTTCAAATCGAATATCTATAATTATTAGAAATTTTTATCTAATTACATTAAATAAATATATTTGCTTTAACTATCCTTATTTTTAACCCCAACACCCATTTCTAATCCCAAAACCCGTTTTATTTATCTCTAACTACTCAAACCCATTTTACCTATTCCTAACCATAAACCTAATCCACTCATTTCTAATCCTAAATCCAACCCAAACTATAAGGTCTAATTCTAATTCTAACTTCTCAAAACTATAATTAAGTTTAGATTTCACAACTAGCTCTAAAACCTCAAGTATCCTATCTGCTAATGCCTTTTCACCAATTTTAAAGCTTATAGTAAACCCAGATTTAGTACGCAACCAAGAGATTGTATTGTTAAGAGAAAACTTTGAAGTGTATTCGCATTTTGTATTTATGATAAGGCTAGGTATTTGAAAAACTAAATTTGATTAGACATTGAATTCGGTTATCAGATTAAATATACAGATAAAAAAATAGTACTTACCATGCTGAAAACTTGTAGTTACGTCTTTAACTCTTATGAAAATTACAGCAGATTAGTATAGTTTGAATGAGCAGATTAGTATGATACAGGCCGAAATTAAAAACTATACGATACTGATCAGCTATAATTCATACCCTAATGCTAATATATATATATATATATAAACCGGTATGAATTCTAAAATTCAGCCTGTACTATACTGATTTGCTCACCCGTACCCAGTGTTGTCACTTGGACGTGTTCATATTATGTTTTTTGTCCAACGTCCAAGATTGTCCAAAATCGTCCAAGCCTATGTTCCATGTTTAACTAATCAATAAAGTAATTTAAAAAAATATATAATTATATATTTTTTTAGGTGCTGGACTCATTGGTGAAAAAATTAAAATAGATTATCTTAATAAAATTTTAAGTAATTTTAATTTGAAAAAATGTCCAAAATGTCCAAAAAACGTCCATGTGACAATACTGCCCGTACCATTCTGATCTGCGAAACAACTCAACTCATGACAGATAACCGAATAACTCGTAAATTCGCAATATTCGTTCGTACAGGTAAATTGGTTCTATCTCTAAGTTGATTAATATATAGCCCATGGACCTATTATTGTAGAAGGCCTTGTATACAGTGATTATTCCAACTGAGATCAGCGTGGTATTCTTACAAACTGGTCTGCTAATATTTTTTACCATTAGCATGATGCATTAATCAATGTTTGACTTATTCTGTAATGCGAAATGAATCTACTAGCATTTTGTTTACCTCCTAATCCAAAAGCAGCCTAAACAATCTTTCCAAGATCCAAAAAACCAGTATGATGTTCTTACAAAGTGCATCTACTAATGCTTTTCTTCTATCTAATCCAAGCTTGTTTCCATTGAGGAATAAAAAATCAGCATCATGTTCTTGTAAGATGTATTAGCTAAATGCTTTTCATCCTTCTGATTCAAAGATTACTCTCATTGAAAGATCCAAAAAGTTAGCGTAATATTCTTGCAAAATGCATCTGCTAAATAACAACATCAAAATGAAGAAAATTACACTTATAAAGACTTGATTACATGAGCGATGACAATAACGACATCCAGAACGACAAAATTCGAAAATGTGATGACACGAAACCACCCAAGCGACAAATTTATATTTACTATGCTCCAGAAACGATATCATCTAGAATGACAAAATTTACTAATACTACAGTAATGCAATGACATAAAACCATCTAAGTGACTAGATGAAGCGACACCTACACTGGCGACTCTATTTTGGATTAAAAACCAATGATTGTTAGGGGCAATTATTGTTTATATACCCATGATTGTTACATTATACGGGGTCAGGAACAGTCAAATATTATTTCGATAATTTAAAGATATTTTGATTATTTTTTGCAAATATTTCGATAAATTTCGATTATTTTTTCAAATATTTTACAAATTTTATTTATTTTAACAAATATTTTGACAAATTTTGATTATATAAAATTGAATATTTTATTCTTTTGATGTATTAAAATACATTATACTTAACATTTTAAGTGATTCAGCACTTAAATTGTGCCGATTATCAGCCAAAATATTATTATAAACAGAAAAGCTACGCTTTACAGCATATGATGAAAGTGGGAGCCAAATATAATCAAAAGCTATTTCACTTAAAAGAGGAAGCATAAATGAAACTTTTTTCCAAAAATCTTCAAGATTTGAGTATTCAAATTCAGCTAAATCTAAGTTACAATACAAACCCCATTCGTGAAGAAGAGATACAGAAGGATTAGAAAGTTGAAAAATTTCATTACAATGTTTTTGAATATCACAATGAGTTGATGCTAATTGAATATAACGAGGATCAAAAATTTGAACAGCTTTAAACAAAGATCTAGATGGATGATTAGATAAATGGTTTGAAAACTTAGTATATGCAGCTTTATATACTGCTTGAAATATGGTTTCAAAAGTAGAAATAGTAGAATTAAATCTTTCAAGAATAAAATTAATATTGGGCCCAAAATTAGAAGAAGTTATACCATTATATATATATGTTTCTAATTGTTGAATGCGATTTTCTATGAATAGAAATAAAGGTTCACATTCTTTTTGAAAAAAATTCAAATCTAATATAAATTGAGGTGTGTGTGAATGAATAAATGTAAGATACAATTCAATTAAACCATTAGTATTTGGATTTGAAAAAAGAGCAACAATAATATTAATGGGTTCAGAAGCTTCTATTTCTTTTTCTTCAATGTAAAAACCACAGATATATTCAAGATAATCATGAACATAAAAAGCCATCTCAAGCCAGAAACTCCATTTTGTAGCATTTGGAAGTGGCATAAATTGAGCAGTTAGTTTTGGATTTAATAAAGCTGTACCAGATTGAATAAATAGATTATAGTCTAAAAGCCTATATCGTCGAAGATAATTCATATATCGGTTACGTCGTATTTTTGAATGTACCATAGTCTTTTTAATATTTGCGATAAGCTTCTTAACATCATTAAAATTATCAATAGATATAAATGCTTCACTAAGTAAAATTAAAAAAATATTAAATATTAAAATTAATAAAATATATAAACCGTATTTAACGACAATTTTTAATAAAATACATAACTGTATATAATGATAATTTTTATTAAAACACAAAACTATACATAATAATAATTTTTAACAAAATAACCTTTTGAGACTATAGTCCCAAAAGGTTATTTTGTTAACAAAAGTCCTATATCTCATACCTTATCAAATTCAAAATATGTGTACAACAAGTATTATGCTTAAGCTGCAGCATAATTGAAGTTAAAACATCTTTTGCACATTTTTTCATATATTGTGCTGAATCAGTTACAAAAATATAAGGGGAACTAAATTCTATTGACCATTCAGTCAAAATTCTAAGAATTAATTGACCTATAGTAATATTATTTACTTGATCTAAAAACTCTACTGAAATAAGTTTTGTATTGCCTCTATAACTGAATAATACATTGACTACACTACGGGCTTTTACATCTGTGATTTCATCAACAATTATAGAAACAGGTTTTTTACAAAACTCAACTTTAAGTTACATAAGATGTTGATCAAAAACAGTTGGCAAATATTGACGCCGAAGAACTGAAGAAGAAGGAATAGCACCACCTTCACGGCAATGTTCTTTTAAAAAGTCTTGGAGCTTATCTACCTTTTCAATAGGAATGTCTGCTTTTACACAAGCTTTTAGCAGATCTAATATAACTTTTTGCTTTGCTTCGAAGACCGTTAAAGAAAATTGAAGCGTAACATCAGAAAATTTTATACATAGATATTGATCGATATATAGCACTTAATCATTTTATATCGATTATATAATATCGTTATATATCGATTAAAATATCGTTATATATCGATTATTGGATAAAAATCGATATATATCTATAATCGATATATATCATAATATCGTTATATATCGATTAAATTGGATAAAAATCGATATATATCTATAATTGATATATATCATTTTTTTATATTAAATCGTTATATATCTATAAATCGATATATATCATTTTTATATTAATATCTATAAATCAATTATAATCGTAATTACTTAAAACAATATATAACGATTAACAGATCTTTAACGATTACACAGTATTTTGACCACGTTACAAAAATTTCATCCCAAATCACCGGGTAAAAAAAAAA
>QKWP01000070.1:283635-303845 GCA_003550325.1 Gigaspora rosea
AAAAAAAAAAAAAACCCTCCCAATTC
Organism: Gigaspora rosea; assembly: GCA_003550325.1. NCBI lineage: Eukaryota > Fungi > Glomeromycota > Glomeromycetes > Diversisporales > Gigasporaceae > Gigaspora > Gigaspora rosea. The sequence goes on from QKWP01000070.1 coordinate 283,662, forward strand.
TAGGTTTTTTGTACGTACTAGCAATAAGAAAAAGTATTCGCCAAAAAGCAAAAAGGCACCAAGTTGTAAAAAGGTGTATTTGCCAAAAAAGCAAAAAGGCGCCAAGTTATAAGAAGATGTATTTGCCAAAAAAAAAAAGAACTAGAAGTTTTAAAAAAAGATTATTGCTATTACGCAATTTGACCAATAAGATTTGAATGATTATAGCGTGATTATTACGTGATACTGGTTTTGTATTTTTATTGGTCAATCTGCAAAAAAATTCTAATTTATTTCGATAAATTTCAAAAATTATCATATATTTTAGAAAATTTCGATAAATTTTTTAAAAAATTTTTGACGGTCCCTGTACGGAGTACATGTATATTAATTTATTTATTTATTTATTAATTAATTTATTTATTTTTTTTTAGTTGGGTAGATTATGGGTGTAAAGGGCGGATAGATCTTTTACAGGTGGAAAAGTGGGACGAATGATCTTTTATGGGAAAAGGGTATGGCGATGGATGTTTTTCAAGTAGGTAAGTTTTGTGGGTATGCACATATATGCAATAGTGGGAATAAAAGGTAAATTTCCAGTTATTCCTTACTATAGAAATAACCAGAAATTTACTTTTTATTTCCACTATTGCATATATGCGCTAGAGATGCAGCCATTTAAAATTTAACAGATATAGTGGATATCCGGATCCTACTTATTTGCGCAGGTAATAAAACCAAAATGGAAAATTTATTAGCAGACCAGTTTCGGAGTTTTAGTATAGTTTTGGAGTATCGGTATAGTTTCAGTTCTTTAGGCAAGTTTCGGCCAAGAAGATCATGTCCGAAACTGGTAATACCAGTTTCAGTTTCGGTCAATCCGAAACTATATAGTTTCGGGCAGCATCATTAATCTTAGATATCTTATAAGAATAAAAAAAGGATTATTTAAGCAAATATTTAGTAAAAGATTTAAGAGTTTGTAGTTTTGAAAGTAAAGAAAATTGTATTTTTGTTAAAATAGATTATAACAAGTTTTCTTAAAGTGATATGATATAATACTGTATTATCTAAGAAGCTGTTTGTATCTTTTACAAGGTCACTTACTATTTCAGGCTCAGCTCTTATAGCTGCACAGATATTTATAGTCTGTTTTGTATATTGAATCTGATCATTATTATTCTGAACCTCTGCATATCAAATAAGTATTATATTAATCAATTAAAAAAATTTTAACCATTCTCTTTCTGACGATCACTTGAACCAAATTTTCTTATTGAAGAAAAACAAAAAATTTTTTGTTGGAGCGTTGCCTATACTTAATGTATAGTAGGATAACACAAAAATATGGTTTTTATAAAGATCAACTTTTTTCTGAGGACTTCTTTGTATATTTGGCATGCAAGCCAAAAGCGTCTTTTTACAAGATAACTGGCAAGAGTGGTGCCCTTTTATGAGAAATTTTGGTAGAGAGCAAAAAGCTTCTTTGTTGGCGAAATAATCTGTGGCAAAACAGTAAGGAACAACAAAAAAATAAGTTTTATCTAGAATACACTTTCCTTTAAATTTGATACAAGTATCGTCTTACTCCCCTTTGGACTTTTTGAAATTTTACCAAAAAGTGAGGAATCCAGTTTATTCTTCCAAAAGATCAGCAGTATTTACTCCTTCCGAATCGGAAATGCACCTACCTAATTGGAATCGATGTAATGAGTGAACTTTGGTACTGCTTATGAAATAAACAATGAATGATGTATCAGAAATCTGAAGGGTACATGTATTGAAATTTCTTTTGTGAATTTTCTATTAGGTGTATTTTTGTTTTTTTCACATATAGTACTATGATAAAGTGTTTTTTTATATAGCACTATATAATTTTTATAGTTTAGCACAAGCAGTAATAGTGCTATTATCTTTTTACTTTTCTTTTGCCTTTTTCTTTTTCCTTTTCTTTTTTTTTTATCTGTAAATTAGTTTTTGTTTAGATAGTAGAGGTTTTTTACCCTTTTTATTTTCCTCTTTATTTTCTATATATATTGTGTTTTTTTTCATTCGTAGTATTCTTCTACTCAAGAAGTTAGGAAAAGAAGGTTTAAAAAAAGGCAATCATGATATGTAAGGTTGTAGGCTGTCTTTTAGTAATATATTAATTAGATTATACAGAGACATTTAGTATTGAGATAAAGTCTACTATAGCAGATTGAACATAGGTGCTTTTCTAAGTAACCGGGTTAGTCAATATTTGTAAATTAGATAAAAAATTTTATTTCTGTAAAGCTGATGACTAAGCAGTTAACCAGTATCTAATAAAGTATTGGTATAATTGCTAAATTAAAAAAATATATATATATATATAATTTTACCTAAAATATTATTTAATTTCTAATCTAAATATCTAATATTAATGTTTTTTATAACAAAAAATTTTTAATGAAAATATTGTAATTATTAATATTGAAGCATCATATTAGCTTCTTATTGGATTACATTATGTGAATACAATTTTAAAAAAAGTTTAAATTTTATAAGTATTTTCAGAAAATTGCTATTTTGACCTTCCACTTTTGTTTATATATCATCCTCTAGCCTGGCTTCTGATCCAACTGACCTAGTTATATATAACATAGTACAAACAGCAATTACATGACTTGTAGATTTTTGCATTTTAACCAATAGTTAGATTACACAAAATTCAGATCATGTGATTTGAACAACAATAATAGCCAATCAAAATTTGAACCCAAAGTAGGTTCAAAAACTTAAGCTACCCTATGATTGACAATAGTCACTACATAGTAAAGTTTAAATACTACTATGTTAATCAATTATTATCACTTAAGTAAACTTATTCAAAAGATCAAAATACTGTACATATATAGTAAAATTTTTAGCAAAATTGAAGAACATTTTATTATTTGACTTTTAACTTTTTATGTTTAACAAAAAAATATTTTTTAAAAAAATTTATTTAACAAAAGTAAAAATTAAAAGTTAAATAATAAAAGTTTCTTCGATTTGTATAAAAATTTTGTAGAATATGCATTTTGATCTTCTAAAAATACAAGTGATCCTCGTTAATATCAATACATTTGAACATGTTCTAAATTACGTTGATTGTGATATTAATAAAGGTTCATATTAAAGTTGATATATACAAGAGAATTTGATATATAAAAATTCATAAAAATTTGGTTTGTGGTTTAGATTAATATTAATAAAGTTGATATTATTGGGGTTGTCTGTATGTACTTAAGCATTAATAATTAATTTATATAGTAAAATTTGGATATTACTATGTAGTGACTACTTGCAATTACTAAAACATTTCTTTGATTTTTTTGCGATCACAAGTAGTCGCTATATAGTAAAGTCCAAATTTTACTATGTAAATCAATCATAAATGCTTAAGTAAATATTTTTAGAAAATCATAATGTATATTTTACAAAATTTTTATACAAATCAGAGAATCTTTATTATTTAACTTTTAATTTTTATGTTCATTGAATAGATTTTTTTAAAAAATTTTATTTTTTTTGTTGAACATAAAAAGTTAAAAGTCCAATAATAAAATGTTTTTCAATTTTGCTAAAAATTTTACCATATATGTATTTTGATTTTCTGAATAAGTTTACTTAAGTGATGATAATCAATTTAGAGCATTGCCAGAAATTAGCTGATTTGATTTTGGCCAAAATTTTGTCCCCTATTTTAGTTAGATCTTCATATTAAATTTTCACTTTTTCAGATTTCTTCCCTCTAAAAAATTAGCTAATTTTTGGCTCTCCTCTTATATAATAGAATTTGGACTTTACTATATAGCAATTATTGTCAATCGTGGAGTAGCTTAAGTTTTTGAATCTACTTTGGATTCAAATTTTGATTGGCCATTGTGCTCAGATCATATAATCCAAATTCCATATAACCTAATTATTGGTCAAAATGCAAGAATCTGAAAGTTACATTATTACTATTTGTACTATGTTACATATGACTAGGTCAATTGTTTTGAAAGTCAGGCTAGGGTAGCATTAGCAAAAATAGAGGATAAAAATACAGTAGCATTCTCTATTTTTAACTAATATAGTTGATTAATAATTGTGATAGCTAATGTTGATTTTGGCTAATGTTAAAAATCATATAATATTTTGGTCAAAAATTGCAGATCAGCAAATTTTAAAACAAATATTCATTCTGCTATAAATTAGTTATAATTCAAAAATCTGTATAAGAAACAACCTTTAGTATTCTAACAAAAAGCTTTTTTTGAACAATTTTGCTAATATATTTATTAATATTTAAATATATTGTAATTACTAACCCTAATATAAACAAAAATAAGGTTAATAACTACTGGTATTTTAGTATTATTATCAAAAACTATAACCAATAAAAAAATTTTTTAAGTTCGTTTATATTAAAGTTAGTGCCTTGAATTTAAAAAATTACTATATGTTTCTGAAAATAAGCTACTTTCAAAAATAAGCTACTTTTTGATTTTGTTAAAAAATTTTAAAAAAACTATTAACAGTTGCTACATTTAAAAATTAAAATTTTACTAAGTGAACCTCAAAAGTGCTATTAAGGGAGGGTCGTCTAAAGCCATGTACCCACGTGACATTTTCGTGTAAATCAACCAAACGGAGTCATGAAATTTTGTTTACACGGATCAGCCCGAAGAAGTCAAAAAACAAAAAAAATGCAAGAACATAAAAACGGCATTCTAAACCTATCTTGGGCCATTAATAAAAAATGTTGGGAAGATAATTTTACCTATATTGGTTCTAACCCTAACCCCGCCCCTAATGCCAAATAGTCTCTGATATGAATTTTAACCAAATTTTCAAAAAATCACGTGGGTACATGGCTTTAGCCATCCCCTACTAAGGGTAGAGGGTATGTAGATCATTTCTATTAATAAACGAATGACCAAAAATATTTTTACTGTGAATTTAAAAGTTGCTACATATAAAAGTTAATTTTTTACTATATAAATTGTATTTATGTACTAAGTAAAAATTGTTTGTAATAAAAAATTACACATACTATAAAAATTTTATTAATTTTGAATGAAATTTGATAAAGTTTTTATAGTATTAACTTTTGTGGGGGCGGGGTCTATTCTGCGGGGCGATCAAAAATTGGCCAATCAAATCACGTGTAAACAATAAGTAAAATAGGATCGCGAAGATAAAAACAACTATATCTTATGTTCTACTGGGCCAATTTTAATGATCCGACTACCGTTAGAATCAGAAAAACCTCCTCTACAATTTTATTTAAAAATTTAATATGGTTACTTAATAAAAATTTTCTTTATTATTAAATATAAAATTTTTAGTAACTAGTTTATTAATAGGGGTCGTTTAAAGCAGGGTGCAATCACGTGATATGGCGCCAATCAACTTGTTTGTTTTGATCAACCCGGATCAGCCCGACAAAGAAACAAAGAAGAAAAAAAGTGAAAAACCGCAAAAATACAAAAAACGAGTGTCAAAACCTACCTTGGGGCATTAACAAAAAATGTCGGGAAGGCAATTTTACTATAACACTATCCCTAACCCTAACCGCCGACTAACCGCTGACTAACCCTTACTCTAACTTTAATTAAAAAGTCAAAATCATATGACTGCACCCTGCTTTAAATGACCCCTATTAATAGAAATGATCTACATACCCTCTACATACCCTTAAATTAAATTGTTCGGAATGATGAAATATATTTATAATAAAAATTTAGTATTATTTGAATAACTTTTTTATTAGTATTTTTTAATTTTTTAAAATTTAAAAATAAGCTATTCCACATATTTTGTATAACTTTTTGGCCAAAAAAAAGTAGGTTATTTTTTAAAAAATATATAAAAAGTTATATAGTAAAATTGTTTAGAGAAAACTTTTTGTTAGGAGAGTAACAAAAATCAGATGATTTTTTAGAGGGAAAGGGGGTAAAAAAAGTTGAAATTATATATAAGAACCTGATTACAGTTGCCTTTCTCTTATCCGAACAGGCCGTCCCAAGAGATATTGTTCGGTATAGAGAAAGTTTGTAATATAAAATTTCTCTTTCTAAATCGAACTTTAATAAAAATTCGGTATATAAAGAGTTACTAATAAAAAAAAAAAAAAGGTGATAAAAAATTTCTTAAGCCTATTTGATACACTATCTGGCATAGATTATAAATATACAGTCAACCCTCCATAAATGCAACTCAAAGGGACAAGCCTACAACGTGCATTTAGGGAGGTTTGCATTTAGAGTGAGCCAATTAAATTGCAGCTTTAAAAATTTGATCATCAAGGTTGTGTAACTTCTACCAAAACTATATAACTTATCTTAAATACTAAAATTTGATTGGCTACGTGCATTTAGGGAGGTTAGTATAATATAAAATGTTATTCAAGAAAACGTACATTTACAGAATATAGAACGTGCATTTAGCACTAATAACATCTTACAGAATAGAAAAAAACGTGCATTTAGAGAGGTATTGCATTTATGGAGGTTGCATTTATGGAGGTCCGACTGTATATAACACAAAATGTGAAAAAAAACTTAAAAAAAAAGCAGTTTTGATTAATTTTTATTTTTGTATTTATTACCTACTGGGTTACTATTATCTGACCCGGGTTGAATATCGGGTTACTATTATTTGACCCAGGTTGAATATCGGGTTACTATTATCTGACCCAGGTTGAATATCAGGTTACTATTATCTAACCCAGGTTGAATATCAGGTTACTATTATCTGACCTGGATTGAATATCGGGTTACTATTATCTAACCCGGGTTAAATATCAGGTTACTATTATCTGACCCAGGTCATAGCCTGGGTTGAATATCAGGTTACTATTATCTGACCTGAATCATGGCTCAGATTGAATATCGGGTTACTATTATCTGGCCTGGGTNCATCGAGACGAACATTTTGATAGTTAAATCATCCAAAACAGATCGGTGGATCAAAAGTTATTATTAATTTTATAAATTAGAACATTTATAAAATTTATAGTACAAGAAATAAAATTGAGTTTTAGACAAACAATACTATGCTTTTATCTAGTAAATAGCAAACTTTTTAATTATTAAATTTATATAAATATTTAGCTTCGGACAAACAATGCTATGCATTTACCTAGTTTATATATTTGTTTATCTTCAATTTCAAATATAGTAATAATATAGCTATAGTACCGATCTTATCCAGATTGGTAATTAAGCATTTTTTTTTAAAAGTAAAATAAAATATGCCGAATTGATGTATTTTTTGGTGTTTAACAAGGTCTACCTCCTCCCTACCCTATAATATCAGCTGATATCTGACCAGGTCATAGCCTGGGTTGAATATCAGGTTACTATTATCTGACCTGAATCATGGCTCAGATTGAATATCGGGTTACTATTATCTGGCCTGGGTCATAACCCGGGTTGAATATTTGACCCGTCAGGTCACTATTATCTGATCCAGGTTACAATACTAGTTTAATTAATTATATAAAATAAATTTTATTCATAATATAAAATAAATTTAATTAAATAAAAGATTAAATGTACTAATTAACTTTAGTTCAGATCCGGAATAGAAAATTTACTATGCTAATTCGGTATATCCAGATGAAATACAGGGGGTGACAGTGCATAGTGGACACTTTTTAAAAATTTATACCAAGCTAAATAAATAAAATATCAAGCTAAAAATTATATAAAAAGTTTATTAAATCTAAGGCTTTTAATAAAAAAAAATTATAAAATTCTATTCAGTAGTTTTAAAATAATTAAGATAATACAAAATTGTGTAATTTTACTTCAGTACGAAGCTAGTAATATTAAAAAAATTATTAAAATTATATTTTCATAGTAAAAATTAATTTTTTATTAAATAAACTAAATTTTTAATTTTATAAAGTTATTTAATATAACAAATTATATATAATTTGAAATTTTTATAATTTTTTAAAAATTTTTAAATTTTTTATGATTTTTTAAAAATATTAATTTAAATTAATTAATTTCTAAAAGTAATAATTTTTATTGCTATATATAATAATTTTATAAATATTTTTTAAAAATTTTAAAAATGTTAAAAAAATATATAATTTGTTATATTAATTAATATTATTTAATTTATTTAATAAAAAAATTAAGTTTATATATTACTATATTTAGGGGATAGCTATATGATTTTTTGAAATTTTAGGTAAAATTCGTATTAGAGTCTGTTTAGTATTAGGGGCGGAGTTAGGGTTAGAACCAATATAGGTAAAATTACCTTCCCGACATTTTTTATTAATGGCCCAAAATAGGTTTAGAATGCCGTTTTTATGTTCTTGCATTTTTTTGTTTTTTGACTTCTTTGGGCTGATCTGTGTAAACAAAATTTTGCAACTCCGTTTGGTTGATTTGCACGAAAATGTCATGGGGTACATGGCTTTAGACAACCCTATATTTAGTAATTCTATTTATTATATAAGTTATATTAAAATTACTAGCTTTATACTGGTGTAACATTATACAAATTTGTGTTATCTTAATTATTTTAAAAACTACTGCATAGAATTTTATAATTTTTTTATTTAAAAGCCTTAGATTTAATAAACTTTTATATAATTTTTAGCTTGATATTATATTTATTTAGCTATAAATTTTTAAAAAGTGTCTACAATGCACTGTCACCCCCTGTATATATAAAAATATTTGTTTTGAAAGTTTTAATTCGGATTATCAAGAGTCCGGTATATAGAGGGCCGGATTAGAGAAAGGCAACTGTATATATATATTAAAGAACAGGGTGGTAAACCTCTGATAAAAAATAATTAGGTGATTAATGACATAGCATTTAGTATATGAAATATAGTTTCTTATTCAAAATTTTGAAAAATAAGCAATTTTTGACAATTAACTATTTGTTTTAAAAATTTTCTAATTTGCAATTTTTAGACCAAAAAGAAGAATGTCTAAAGTAAAGCAGATTCTTATAATATATTTTAAGGTTGTATTTAATTACCTGATTATTTTTTATCAGAGATCTACTTCTCTTTTCCTTTCTTAATATATATATAGTTAGGTTTTTTATATATAATTTCAACTTTTTATATTACTTTCCCTAAAAAATTATTTGATTTTTGTCACTCCTCTTATTAAATTATTTTTAGGGTTAGTGTCAGTTTAGATTAGCAAGCATAAGACATGTCTCTTTAAAATAGGTCCAATTGCTTTTTATAATTAAAAATTTTAAAAAAACATATGAATTTACTATAAACTTTGAGCTAAAGATCCTATTCAGCTTAACTAATTAACTTTAAATTAAATTTTTTGGAAATATAAAGCACAGGGAGGAGAAAAATGTAGTACAAAAATCAAAATTAAATTTTGCACCTTTTTAAAATGTACTTCACCAAAAACAAAAATTTACTAATTTTAAATTAGCAGTTATATGTAAAATCATGCTCTGAACAACTTTACTTAAATGGCCAAACAAGATTACCTTGTAAGAAAAATGGGTTGTCTATATACTAAAGTTAAAAATTTTTGGTCTGTAATATAAACCCCTTTTTTTATCAAGATAATCTGCTTTGGGCCTCTAAGTAAACTTGTTCAGGGGTATTTTTACTTAGTCTAAGGTCAAAACACATTTTCTTGACCTTTTTTTGGGTGAAAAATAGGGTTAAAGTTAGATAAAAAATTTTTTTTAAAAAAAAATTTATTTGTCTAACTTTAATTCTATTTTTCACCCAAAAAAAGGCCGAGAAAACGCGTTTTAACCTCAAATCAAGTAGAAATACCCCCTGAACAAGTTTACTTAGAGGCCCAAAGCAGGTTATCTTGATAAAAAAAGAGGTTTTATATTACAAACCAAAAATTTTTAACTTTAGTATATAGACAACACATTTTTCTTACAAGGTAACCTTCGTTTGGCCGTCTAAGTAAAGTTGTTCAGATATATATAACTGCTAATTTAAAATTAGTAAATTTTTGTTTTTGATGAAGTTATATTTTGAAAAAGTGCAAAATTGGCAAAATTTAAATTCAATTTTTGTACTATCTTTTTCTTCTCCCTGTGCTCTATATTCCCAAAAAATTTAATTTGAAGTTAATTAGTTAAGCTGAATAGGATCTTCAGCTCAAAGTTTATAGTAAATTCATATGTTTTTTTAAAATTTTAATTATAGAAAGCAATGAATAGAACATGTCCTATGCCTGTTAGAGTTAAATAGATTTTAAGTAATATATATGGGCAAAAATTTTTTTTCCAATATTTTTAATTAACCCATCAAGAAAGGTTTAGACTGTATTTTTTGTATTTTTCAAAGTTTTTGCTTTGTTTTCTTGTTTACTTCACCAAATATCATCAAAATTCTATAGTTTGATTGGTCAGATATTACTAGGGTTGTTAATGGAGTACTCTAGGCATTAATAAAACATATAACCCACTTCTAGAATGCTCCAAAGTGGGTTATATGTTTTACTATTGACTAGAGTGCTCTATTAACAACCCTAGATATCACATGATTCTTTTCTGCTTTAAATGATCTCCAAAAAGTTATGTAATTTTTAGCATTAGCCAAAATTAGCATTAGCTATTACAATAATTGACTTAATAATTAATTAATTATATTTACTTGAGCTTATAAATTATATGCTTAATAGGTTTAGGCCGCAGATAAGTATTTAGGTTTACTTAGATATATGTCTGAGTTTTTATTCTTAGTATTAAATTTAAAAAAATGAAATTTCTTTCAGTACTGTAAAAAGTTTTTATTAAATTTAATAAAGATAAAAGCAAGGTCTCACCTTAATATTTTAAAAAAAAAATTATATGCTTAATCAATCATACTTGATCAAGTATGTATTCTTGATTTTTGATCAATTAAAAAAATTTTTTAGGTCAATTATTAATCAAATAATTTTTTTGCCATATTAATTCACTACTGAAAACCCTTTTCTATTCTAACTACAACTTCAAAAATAACAAAATATACAAAAATTTAACAATGTTAAAGAAATATTAAAAAAAAAAAAAGAAGAAAAAATTGTACTTACCCAAAAGTTTATTCTGCAAACCTAAAAGCCTAAAAGAAATTATCTATAGTAGAAAAAACAATTATTGGTACAATTATTAGATTTATATATAATTGCTAATTTTAAAAATGATAGGCTGATCATATAGAGTCACTATGGCAATGGGTTGCTAGCTATAATTTTCCAAAATAATATTTTTTAATTTTATTTAAAAAATTAAATATTTTTTAATTCTCTAGCCAATTTATTTAAAATACAGTATAAGAAATAGTTATCTAAAGTATCTTTTTATTAAAAAACTATATATTATCTATAATTATTTTGAATAACTAAAAATTAAAAATTTTTGATATATCAAATAAGAATATTTATCTACTACTTAATAAATATTCAATAAATTAAAAAATATACTATTTAATTTAAATTAAATAGCAAATTAATAGAACGAGTTGAATTACTTACCTAATATTTGATAAATAATATTTAAATATACTATTGAACGTATTAACTTTTTAATTTTTACAAGTAATTTAAACAAACAAGCTTTTTTACTTACCAAATATATATTAAATAAAGTACAAAACTAATACAAAAAAAAATTTTTTTACCAATTTCAATAAAATTTATTCGAATATTTTTTAATTATTTTAATGGTATAAAAAATTAAAAAAAAAAAAATACTAATAAATATAGTATAAACAATTTAAAATCTGTGTTAAAGATCTTGTTGATAAAGTTTCGGATATTTTAAAGCCCTGATCCAGTCCATATAATTGAATAATTCAAGCCCACATAGTACAATTTATGGATTCAAATAGTACAAATTGTAAAAAGATAATTTTTAAAATTACGTCCCAAGTTCATAATTGTGACATCAAATAACAAGGAAAACGATGATAACATCTATATTTTGGCCAATCAAATTAACTATAGGCCTTTGGATCTGAAACCAAGCCCGGCCTATGCGGTGCCAATGGTGCCAATTCCAGCCTATGCGGAGCCCTACTTGTTGGTATCTAAAAAAAAAAATTATTTATACATGTTATATTATTTAAATTAAATAAATAAATAAATAAATAAATATGCATATATCTTTTATACTGCATAGTATGCCAGATAGGGATTTGGTACGCTCTAGCAGCGTTCCAGTGGGGGCATACCTGCCAGTTACTTTAGTAAAATTCTTTAAAAAAAATTTCTGCATAAAATTAACTTGATGATAACGGAGAAACCTTTAAAAAAATTTCTACATAAAATTATCTTGTTGATGACAACGACAATTTGAGAGGTTGAGATTAACAAGTGTAGACGTCTTATTTAAAAAAGAGGTATATGTGAGACATACATGCTTTATCTTGCTGAAGGTTTAAAAATAGAAGTAATTTTAAAACCGATTAGATAATGCTCGTAACGGTAAATAATAATTTAGGCAAAAACCTGATTTTAGTACATATATGCGCATATATACAGATAACGATAACAATAATGGGAAATTAGAAAAATATTTAACGTTAAACCATGACTTTTAATTTTAATTTGTTGTTATTACAATGTGATATGTAAGCCATAATTTTTTTTTTTTCAAATGCACTTTCTATAAATATGTGCTTTCAATGGATGCACGCCCTTGCTAATCATATGGAGCCGCTCAAAAACAACATGCATGTACTAACCTACAGCAACTCCTTTTCCCAAACCTTATATTTGTACATATTTAGAATGAAAAAAGAGATAAAGATGGACGGTAAGGGATGAACAGATGTCGCAATAAATTGTGAAGTTAATAGAAATGACCTAAGCACATATATAATAAGTCTTATGTTGAATGATTGGAGTAGTCATTAAAATTTTTTTCTTTAAAGTCAGCAATCGTGACTTTTTCACGCACTCAAATAGATCCAATTAAAATATAATTTATGACACACAACGCATTTACATAAGTGCATACATTTATGCAATGTAACTATATTCTGTAAGATAAATTATAACTTGAAACACTAAACGTGATTCTATTATTCAAATTCATGCAAAAGTAGACACCAATTGTACAAATATTTAAAGAAATTGAAAGCGCTTACAAACACTGCAAAGCCCTTTCGCTTTTTTACCATAACAAAAATTTTTTATCCGGAAGATTCTTCTGGATTATCCTAAGCAGCCAATAACTATCTAAATGGTTAGTACAATTTTTTATAAACAAATTTATTGGTTTAAAAAGAACTTGGAATAAGTTTTCGTTATCAAAAGTGCTCATATTTTATGCATCGAATATAACTGATTATTTTTTTATTATTATTTAATATATATATATTTTTTTTTTATTTTTTTTTTTTTTTTTTTTTTTTTTTTTTCAATATTAAAATACATTTTATATTTTTTTTAAAAAACTATATAAAGACAGTATTTTCTCTTATTAAATAGTATCGACGAAATTTTTTAAATTACACTTCCTTGTTTCCTGATAAAACCATTAAGAATACCATTAGTTTTAATATCAAACATGAATTTTATTACATGATCAGATTCTATGCGCTCAGCTTTTATGACCAAAACTTTACTTCATATACGGAGAAAATGCTTTTTCTGATCGTTTAAGTTCATGAAAATGTCTCATCTCTTAGCCTAATCGTTTTATTTCGATAATTGGGAATAACTGGGAAGCTATAAGGTTGATCGAATTATTCAATTGAATAATTTTCCGTTGCACTTGATGTCATGTATGTCATGTGATATTAAAACTTTCAAAGTTTTTTAATCGTAAGAAAAAAAAAACTCGTAACGTAATAACGTTTCCCAACTTTCTTTCAGTAAAACTATATACTGAAAGATTCACTCTCATTAAAAAGATTATTATAATCTAAACGAATATATTTTTTTTCGATTTTTTTTTTTTCAAAATGACGTAACCGACGCTTCGTTCTATTGCTATCATTATTACTTTGGTTGAAGATAAAACGATTTTTTCGACGCGATTTTATATTACTAAAGATGACCGCTGTCATCTTTGATCCTGTAAAAAAAGGGTAATCGTAATTCCTATAAAAAAAAAAATTGTTCGTAACTAAATTTTAGGCACTTCGTGTACACTGTTGGGAAAAAAATTATCCATATCGTTATACGAATCATTTTGTACGTATAAATAATGCATAATTAAATCGAAAAAAAGAAAACGCAGAACCAACCATGTTTGAGAGAGATTTTGTATATGCTTTTATAAAATATAGTTCAAGACAATTTTTAAATCATTATGTATTAAAATATATATATATTTTTATGATCTCATTAAAAATTTATTATTGAGGTTTTTTGTTTTTTAAAAAAATTTTCCATTGTCTATTTTATTATTGAATTGATTTTATAATACAGTTTATGTTAAGTATTCAGTATAGAACGTGATGAAAAATTAATTAATATATTGTCGAACACCATTGTGTCCGATTCTTACACGCGAAGAGAAACTCGTTTTGTACACCTAAATAATTGAAATTTGAGAAACCAAAGTCTGTATACTTATATTACGGAGAAGTATGTACGGGGCTTTTCCCATTTGAGAAATTATGCATGCTTTGTCTCCGTAGCAGGCTCGTGGATTTTTTATATAAATTTCAACATACATTTACTTTATGCACTAAAACCATCTAGCATTTATTTACAATCTTGAGTTTACTCCATGCGTTATTAGCATATATGTACAGACGTCTGTCTCTCATTAATTTAGACTCAACAATATATAACAATTTTTAAACTCCTTTTCATAGCCAATCAAACCATTTAAAATAAAAGTAATTTATTTGTTTCGTCTAATAACCTTTATTAAAAAATTTAAAGAAAAAAAAAGGAAAATAAAAAATTTAACGAAGTAAAATCGAAAGGCCGTGGAGCGGAAATAAAAAATATAAAGCGATTTGTGTAACCAAAAACAAATATTATTTTGATAAAATAAATCATTCCCTCATCTTTTGCATATATGTCTTAATTTTACAAAAAAAAAAAAAAAAAGAAAGAAATTTTGATATTTTCCATAATAAAATTAACATTGGTCCCCTAATTGTTTTAAGACCTTCGAACGAGTTCAAATAATCTTGCAATTTCGTAATATCGTGTATCGTGTATAGTGTATCGTGTATTTATTTCAGGAACATATAACTATAATTAAAGCATATTGGCACAGTGATAAAATTACTCTTAAATTCATAATTTTTGGGTTTAATGTTTCATTTCGAAAAGATAATGGCTATTAAAAAAAAAAAAAGAAAGAGATTGAACGATAAAGAAAAAAAAAGATGAAATATAGAATGTGTCGGATTTGGTGGATTAAACGCAATATAAAATTATAAAATAAACATCACAAAATAAAAATATCGACGATTGATTTAATGTAGTTTATTTTTACTACTTTGATTTACTACTTTGATGTATTATATCAAGCAGATCGTTCGATGACCATTCTTTTTATTTATATATATCATGATTTCTAGAATTTTTGGTGTGTAAAGAGCTTAACCAAAAATATGTTTATGTGATAAAGCCACATAAAGATCCATAAATAATATAACGTTCAAAATGATGAAGTATCAACTCACATCATTTATCTTAGTGACCAGTGATGAGAAAAGAATGATCAAATGAGTCGTGGTGGCCACGAAATATCTTAAAAGAAAGATGAGGTGGTTTTTATATAACATTGAAAATAATTTTGTACTTAAAGCTTAGCAAAGCATTCTTCGGATATGAATGGTGTATATTCCCTTTCAGTAAATTTTTGAGTATATGCGTATAGCCAAAACTAAGTTTTTTGCTTGAAATCAATGAAAGCCACATGGTATTTTTTTTATTACATAATCGATTATAATGCTGATCTTTAGATTACATAATATTTTTCTTAATTGGTTTCTTTTTTTTGTTGAATATATGCAGCCATTTTTCATAGCATATATATATTTTTTACAAATCTTTATTAAAAGAAAAATTTGCATTTCAATGCCGATAATTTGTAAACCAATTACATTTGGTTTTCTGATTCTCAAATACAACAAAAACCCTTATGGAGAATAAAACATAGTCATTATTTTAACAAAGTTTTGGCGTCATTACTTATACATGCAAAATTAGATCATTTTTCTATTGATGCATTTAATGTAAACAAAAGTATTAAAAATTTTTGTAATTTAATATTTAATTTCTCGGTAAAACAATAATAACTGTTGGCGAATGCATGAAAATTCTTAATGCACGTTGTAAGGGCACATAACACAATGTATCTTTTTTGATATTTTTTATTGATGGAATTATGCCAAGTTTCTTCCCATTAAATCTGATAACCTCTTGATAATCCCTGACCTTAATATGGTGTACAATTCTTTGCGCACGCGCATTATATTAAAAGAGGCATTCCATTCATTCCGTATTTGGATTCTTTTTTTTTTCATCTCGATCTTTACGGAAAGATGTATGGATTGCATTAGGTTAATATCTTACTTATGCTAAATCTCGTGTAAAAAATAGTTCAGTGCATAACATAAACGGTTGATTGGCTTTTCTATGCCGATATGTGTGTTCTTATCTGTCCTTTTTCAGTGATTTGGAATTTATAATTAAGAAATGCGGTATTATCATATTGGGGTTTCAGTTCCACCATGAAAATTTTGCTAAAAACGCGAACGGCACACAATTTACAGCCCAACTATATTACATAATAATAGTCAACATAATTGATATTTAAGTAGGCATGTAATTTATTGTGTAAAAATCGTGTAACTAAGTATTATTATTATTGTCTCGAGATCGATCGAATAAAGTCTATAGTAAAACTACCAACTTCTATTCTTGTAAATTCATTCTCATATCAGGTTACGGAAATTCATATTAGATTGCGTAATAATTTAAATATTCAATACCGATAAAGAGAATAAGATAAATGTTTTTTTTTTTTGTCATCGCACAAGTTATATAATAAATTACTTACTTAACCTATTGATGACCTTTTTATCTAAATATATATACTTGATTTATAATATTTTAGGAATATACTATAGTGCTATGACACTATGACATAACTATTCCCGCTTAAATAAAACATAAAGTTAGAAAAACGGTATTTTTGGATCGGCTTTGGAGTAAATAGAAATGGTTGTATCATGTATCACGTAATATTAAGTATATGCATTAAGGAAAGTTAAGGATTAGTGACTTTATAACATTAAATTTTATATAATGACGCTTTTTTATTGAATGATAAAAGTATAGATGAAATGGGTCGGTGCATAAAGTGCATCTCAAAATAACTAAGTGCTACAATAGTAGAAAAGTTTGTTGTAAATATCACAAGTCTTATATAGTTTATTCAGGGGTAAAATAAAATTTATAATATTTATGGAAAAATTTATTATATATATTAATAATTATATTCATTATATATAATGTATATTGATTAATAAATTTTATATTTATTTATTTATCTTTATTTCTTATTTATTTATTTATTTAATACACGTAACTGATAATATTTTAAGTAATTGAAAATTAAAAAAAAATTTTAACGCCTTATAATATAACTTAATATTAAGATTTATAAAATTGTGTTTACAATGAGATTATAAGCTTGATATGTTATAATTTTATATTTTGGGCTTCAAATGCACTATAAACGTTGAATACTATAGCTACTATATCTCGAAACTAATTACCTAAGAAATCAACGCTTGGCCTCTAAATAAAATTCACAGCGTTTCTAAAAAAAAAAAAACCTTTATTTCTTTCATTATTATCAATAATCTCTAACTTCAAGCCTAAATTTACTAATAAAAATTTATATCTTGTATGAACGATAGTTAAATAAAAATGTACGTAGTAGTAAATATTATAGATGTATTTTAGTAATACTAAAAAATTTTATTTCCGAATAGTAGCAAAGACTTTAATGGTGGTGTCATAGACCAGATTTTGTCCACACCTATTTTTAGAATAGATGATCATTGCTACATTTACTATTAGCCAATCATTTTTTGCTAATATTAGCAGTAATGGTACGTAAATATTGTGTGATACGTAGCACTGTTTCCTAGTAATAAATATATTAGTATACTGTATTAGAATACAGATTTACTAAAATACTCAATACTATAGCTATATTTCAAAAAACTAGCCAAATAATTAATTCTTGGTGCATACTAGGCCTTTGCAAAAATTACCCGTGTGATTTCAGATTTTTGGAGGCTATAAAAACAGTTTCACAATATTCACAATTGGTGCTTGAACCGAAATTGGCATCCATTTTCGGCAAAATGAGCTCCGTTTGTACCTAACACGTTGCCTGCCGCCAGTAGCAGGCCTTTAAAGCCAGACGTGTAAGGACTCATGTCCGTACTCATCTGACTTTAACGACCCTGTTACTACGTGTTTAGGTTAGGGCGTTCAATAGACTAATTAATCAAAACATATGTTGCGGATTTTTTGAAGGTTGTATGATATATGAATTCATGCTACTTTAGGTATATTTTTTTACTCAAATAACTTACAAATCGTATCGTATTTTTTTTAAACAATAATTCTAGACTAGCTCTACACTATATATAGCCGGTTTTGTAATAATTTTAACAAATTTTTAATTTAATTTTACTAAAAGGTTGACGAGTTATTGCAAATACGGCTCAATTACAGTGTAGAGTTAGTCTAGAACGATAGTTTAAAAAAAATATATGATACGATTAGTGTGAATTCATACATAAATTCATACATGAAATCAACTTTCAAAAAATCAGAACATATGGGGCAGCGTCAACTAAAACAAGGCTTATGGCATTTTTTGCAAAAACAAGTTAACTATACCATCATATAAAGCAGGAATTTTTCTATATAATTTGACATTTAAAGCATTGATTTACATAGTAAAATTTTTGCCGATGCTTACTTTTTGAAATGCTGTATATGATTAAACATGATCTAAAATTAGAATTTGGATATCCAGTTGTCGATCCTTGCAGCAAAGTCATAGAAATGGATTCGTGTGATTGGCTAGCAAATGTCGATCCAACAGGTTATACTAATAATAGATCATCATTGTTATTGTTACACAAAATTTTAAACGTGATTTTCTCAAAATAGAAAAAAAGCCATAAGCCTTGTTTTAGTTGACGCTGCCCCATATATGATCCTAACCATGTTCTGATTAATTTGTCGATAGAACACCTTGAGGAAATGTGCATTTCAAAATATAGAACATAAAGTCAAGAAACAAATGCGCATTTAGAGAGGTATTGCATTTATGGATGTTGTATTTATGGAGGTCTGGCTGAAATATATTTAGTATTTGTTTGTTGTAGCTAAATATTAGGTTTTTTGTATTAGCTTTATACTGTAGTTAAAATTTGGTAGTTAGAAAAATTAGCTTTAGAATTAGGTTAGCATTAGAATTAGGATTAAAATTTAGTATTTAAAAAAAAAAAGTAAAACAAAACAATAGCTAAAGCAAGCACTACAAATGAGCAAACCAAATTCTGTAAATATTGCTAAGTATTAATAAAACAATACAAATTATACAAAATATATAAATATTATTTGTAATATAGAATTATGTTGTACTGTAAATGGGCATATAAAAGACCTGGGTCTGTTACATTTTCTCAATTTTAAACCAGTAGACCCAGGGTCTATTGTATGGATGGGGTCCAGTACCGGCAATATGAATATAGCATATTGGTTCAAGTAATATGAATTATATTTTATTTTCAAGCTATTCGAATGTTTATTCTATAGTATACCCGGGTCTTTTATCATTTTAGATTCTATAGTATACCCGGGTCTTTTATCTTTACAAAAAATCTCAACCTATATAGTAGACCCGGGGATGATACATGGTGGGTCTACTATTATGGGGGGTCTTTTATATGACTGTTTACGGGTACTTATATTATTTGAAAGTATTAAATAAATATTTGATAGTATCAGCTTTATATAGAATATTATATATATATATATATATTTTTTAACTAGCGGCCCTGCCTTTATTAATTAGAATTACATATATATGCACTAAGTTTACTTCTATATTACTATATACTTTAAACTTTTCTATATCTAATAAAGACTCACTCGACTTCAACGAAGCCCAGGTGCGACCTGCCATGACAGCTGTTTCCCTCTTTTTAAAGCCCTCAACTCACTGAGAGTTATTTAAATGTCCACAGGC
>QKWP01000070.1:304391-326820 GCA_003550325.1 Gigaspora rosea
CCTTTTTTTCAACTTTGACATTACCATACTACAGACTTCTCGTCTTGTTCTTTTCCACAAAATTTCGTATACTTCGCAGGATGCTAGATGGTCTTGTGTCTCTTCTTTTCTTAGGCAGCTGATGCATGTACTGATTTCGTATACCTCGGGTTTTCTTTTGTAGAGGGTGTCCTTTGTTGGGAGCTGTTGAACAACACATTTGATCTGAAAAACCCAGGCTCTACTTCTTTTTTCACTTGTGCATCTTGACCCTTTATTTCTGCATATATTATCCTATAATGCTCTCCACCTACTCCTGCTACTATCATCGCCTGTATCCTTTTCTATTAACTCCCTATGGAGCTAAGCGCTGCCCATTCTGCATTGTAATGTGCAATCATCATAGTGGTGACGAAGTTTCTTAAGGGTTGATCGATGATGTTGTTTTCCCAGTAAGGATAGGCAGATAATGTTTTTGTGTGATCTGGCTTTCCTTTGAAAGTATGCTGGCCCTTTGCCTCTTCCTTGGCCAGCCTGTCTGCCGCCTCGTTTAGCTCATTACCGCTATGACTTTTTACCTTGTGCATATATAGCTTAAACTTTTTCTTGTTCTAACACTTTATGATTGCTCGCAAAATGCTCCCATTCTTGAGCTTCAGATCCTCCCGTGTTCTTATGATTTTTTTCCTTTCTTAATAGCGCTAATTGCGCCTGCGCTATCAGTGTAAATGTGTACTTTTGCCTCCTGTGGCATAACTAATAAGGCTGTCCAAATCGCACCTAATTCTGCTCTCGTTGAAGCAGGCCAGTCACTAAACTTACTACTAAATTCTATATTTTCTACTCTACTATCTATTCTACTAATAACCCAGCCAATTCCTAACTCTGTTTTTCCTATTCCTACACCTTCGCAATTCAGTGATCCATCTGAGTATACCTCAAATCAGCTTCCATCTCTGATCTTAAACCCTATTTCTTTTAGCCTTTTCTGTGCTTCTGTCCCCTCAATTTGGCCTTCTATAAACTCTTCTTCAGCTAGTTTCACTATCACTATTGGAGGTGGTTGTTCTTCTACTTCTTCGTTTCTCTCTATGCTCATTGTTGCGAATAGAACTAAATGCTCCCAGTCATACTCTAGTTCGTATCGTTCTTCTTCACCTTCTTTATTTCTCTGTATGAGTCTTTTGTCAATCACTCTTTTGTTGCTCCTAAATGCTTTAAAAAAGATGCACTCTCCCTTTTCTCCATCCTCTGCAAGTTCACAGCCTTGGCACTATCTAATTGAGCGTGACTTTCCCTGGAGCCTTCTTCGCTTACCCAATGCTAAAGGAGAAGTTTTTGGTTTGTCTTCTTTTTGAGAATTCTCACAATTTCATATTTTTTCTGTTGATTTTTCATGCCAAAAACGATTTACTCTTTTCTTCTTTTGTCGCTCGAGATTTCTTCTAGATTGGTCTTACACACTATGTTATTTGTTTCTGCCACTTTAAACCTTTCCTTGATTCTCCTAGTTTCTGTACTTTCTACTAGCAACTCCTGCTCCAGTTTCACAAACCAGATTGCCTTTTTTCCACTACACTTTTGTCCTCTTATTTTCTTGACTTGCTGCCAGGTAAGCATCTTGGTTCCGCTTGGATTTAACAGCTGCCCTACCATATATAGGTGCAGCTTTTTCTCATTACAGAAACTCGTTAGACCACGTTTATCCAGCAATCCTGCTAGCTCTAGATCACTTGTGGCAAAATTTAGCACGTTTGCCTTTGTGATGTTCCTAATTTCTAGTCCGAATCTTTTAGCCAGCTTGACTATATTGTATGACAGATTGTTCTTAGTACAGTGATTTTCCAGTCTTGCACTGTTTACTTCTAATATGTTTTTTGTACATTTACAACGTAGTTGACTTTGCATTACTCTGATCCAAGTAGTGTGTCCCACTGCACCATCGTCGTTGAGCCTTATTGCTAGCTCTGTAAAGTGGTGCGCAATCTGGTTCTGTCATAGGGTTTTAGCACCTATTAGATTTTTGTGTGTTACAACTGCCGTTGCTAGGGTTTTTGCTAAGTTCGCCTTGTTTTTGATTATCATTAACATCGGGCGATGTAATCTTGCGCACATATTTTCAGACAGTAAGCGGCATTGCAGGCGGTATTCTAACCTTGGTATCAGCACCCTATTGTTTATATAAACTAGTTGACTGAGCGTCATTCTCTTTTTCCTAAT
Organism: Gigaspora rosea; assembly: GCA_003550325.1. NCBI lineage: Eukaryota > Fungi > Glomeromycota > Glomeromycetes > Diversisporales > Gigasporaceae > Gigaspora > Gigaspora rosea. The sequence continues at coordinate 306,591 of QKWP01000070.1, forward strand.
CGCTTTATAAATTGCTGGACTTCTCTTTTGACAATCTCGGAACAGCATTCTTTTCCCCTCCGCTCTGATAGCCAGATTCCTAGGTACCAGATAGCTCTTTCTTTTTCTTTTGCTTAGACAGTGGCACCTCCCATTTGTACTTCGTCCTTTTCTTGTGAATTGGCCTTTTTAATGCTTGAGTTGATAACAATAAGTTCGGACTTGTTACCATTTATTTTTATGTCATTGATTTCGAAGAATTCTTCGGATATTTTAATAATCTTCATCATTTCATCCTTGGACTTTGCCAACCATACTGTATCGTCGGCATATGCCAAGGTCGGCTGCCTCCACTTTATTGTGCTAAGTTTTAGCTCGCAAATATCTGTAGGCCAATCCACTTGAATTTCATACCCTAGGTCTTCTCTATTTTGTATTACTGTCAAGAGCGGGTCGTAAAATATTTGCCAGACCAAGGGGGAAATCACCTCCTTTTGGTCTATACCATCCATAGCTTGGAATTTCGCATATTCCCTACTCCTGTAATTACTTCTATTTCCCGTTTATCAAATAGCTCTATTATGAAGAAAACTATGCACTCTGGGATTTTGATTCTACACATAGCTAGTCTTAATATTTTTAAACTGACAGAGTCGGATGCCTTCTTCATGTTCTGGAAAGCCATCCATAACTCTCTTCCATGTTCTTTCACATCTTCAACTATGTTGTTAATTATGTGAATTGGTGCAGCTGTGCCACCTTCTAGCAATCCAGCAAAGTTATAGCCACGCAAAATGTCTCTTTCTTTTAATATTTTGCACAGTCTGATTGTTAGAATTCTTACTGTACATTTTCTTACAACCTCAATAAGAGCTATTGGCCTTAGGTTATTTAGATTGTAGTTCCAGTCTTCATGTTTTGGAATCGGATATAGCAACTCCAGCTTCCATTTTCTTGGTATTAGCCCCTTTCTTAAGCATACTGATGCTAGTTCTGCCAATAGCTCTTTGGCTTTTTTTCCCACTTGTTTTAATAGAGGGTACGTGATCCCAGATTGTCCTGGAGCTGAATTATTTTTTGTCTTTCTTACGGCTTCATCCCACTCTTTTATTGTGACACTTTTTTCTATTTCATTATACCATTCAGCCTTGACATTTTCACGTGCCTTGTAAACTGACTTCCAGCTTTCTGGCATATCATCTGCCTTGTGTTTTCTTTCTATATACTGGCCACTGAAGTGCGCATGTACTGCCTCCAACACTTCTTCTGGGTTGTTTATTAGCCACGGTTCGTCATCCTTATCCCGAACTATAACCTTGTTAAGCTTGATCTTTCTATAAGGTTTGTCTAGCAAGCTCGTCAATACCTTCTTTTGGTCTTTAACGATCATGTCATGACGAGTTTCGATGAAACCACTTATTCTTTTTTCCTCTTTTTGTTTCAGTAAAAGGTTCAAGTGTGCAATTAGTGTTTTCCAAAACCCTACAATCCTTTCTTCCCTCAGGAGGTCCTCAACTTGTATGTGCTCGTGCTTGCCCAGCTCTCTTCTTTCTATTATTTCTATGCACATCTGCTTTTGCTCGGTTGTTAGGCTTTTTGTTTCTCCTCTTTTTTGTTTTCTTAACTTTCGTTGTATTTTGCCTAATATTTTAATGTCTTTTCTAATATCTTTCTCTTCTTTATCCCTAGTTTCTAGACTGCATGACTCAACTGAGAGTCGCTTTTTTTTCCTTGGCAAGTATTTCTTTACTGCCTGAACTAGCGATTTTTCGATTACTTCCTATAGTTTGTCTGGGTTTTCTCTATTTATGTTCTTGTTTACGTCTTGTTCCCGTAGGTCTTTGTCTAACCTGGCTCGGAATTTTTCCCAATCTTCTTCCCCTACTATTTCTGGGTCTAGCTGCAACCTTTTCCCTTTTTTCCGCTTTTGAAGCTGTCGTCCTAGTCTTCTTTTTTTCTCTAAGTCAGTTGCTAACCTTGCCAAGACTAGATCGTGGTTACTTCCTGTTACACAAGTCATGTCTTTTATTTTGCTATCCATAACTTGATCACTACATGAACTACTTGTCTATATATAGTCAATTCAAGATGCTTGCTCGTTTCTTTTCCAAGTGTAGCTCACACTTTCTGGGTTTAGTTCCCTAAAAGTGTCTTTGAAATTGTGTGACACTAGAATATCCAATAGTTTAGATTTCTTCTGTGGCATCTCCTTTCTTTTTCCTTTTTTGTCAAGCACATTCTCCACTGTTTGATTAAAATCACCAATGATTATTTGGTGGTTCGTATGCTTTCTTTTGTTTTCGGAGAGCTTCCCTTTTAAGTACTTAACGATCTTTTCTTCCAATTCGTGATCGTTCGGTGCTTGATATATTGTTATGACTTCAATACTAACTCGCTTAAAAAACATTGTAACTGACAGGATATACGGACTGATCTTTTCCATCTTTGCGACGTAGTTTTCCCACTTGCTATTTAAAATTATACCTACTCCAGACCCTTTCACTTTGTCCTCGTCTGCAGATGACCAAAACCCGTGATAACCTTGAACCTTTCTAAGCATCATCTTTCCTTCCTTTTCTGATACATTTGTTTCTACCAAACCTAGTATATCTATCTTTGTTTCCTCCATGTATTCTATTACAAAGTCCATTTTTCCCCTATTTGTCTTGATTCCATTAATATTATGTGTCCCCACACTCAAAACTTTAAACTGCCTCCCTTTCTCCACATCACCTTCTTCTGTGCTACTTATATACTGTAGCACTTCTGTGTTTGTAGAGACGCTTATGGCACCTCTCAGGAGCGATTGGGGGCCTCTTTTCTAAAATGTCTTTCCTCTATTGCTGAAAGCCTTTTTAGTATTTCTTCAAGGAGACTTGTTTGGTCAAGGTTCGCAACTACTAGCTTTTCTGCTTTCATCGTATTAGGTTCCTTGTGAATTTCTCTTTTCTGTTCTCGTCCTCTTGTTTTACTTTCCCCACTCTTTCTATCGTTACTATTCGGACGTTTAGTCAGCTGCTTTCCTTTGAAGTTCCTTTCTTCAACTTTGGGACTACTACTGTTTTCACCTGTAAAATTCTCTTCTGGATTATTGCTACTTGAGTTGCTTTCTGATTTCTATAACAGCTTTGTATTATAGTAGCTGATACCACACTTTGTAGCTTTAACTTTCTCCTCAGCTGATTTGAAGTATACCGTTGCCGAACTCTTTGGGTTACCATTACTATTGATTGGAATATGCACTGCCATACCTCCAAGTCTCTTGAGTTGACGGAGTAGGAGTACTTCCTGTACATGATATGGCAGATTTTTAAGTGTGGCTTTAAATTTGGCTCTTTCTGTTAAAATTTCAAGACGATTTTTTTCTTTTGTTATTCTTGACACTTTTCCATTAGATGTAGGGATCACCCACATGTTTTCGAGCCGTTTTCTTTCTTCCTTGCTGTGAAACTGGATTGAGACTATTACCGTCTTGTTTTTTGCTTTAATATTCCACCCTTTCACTTTTATCTTTCCATACTTTCTCAACATACCAGTAACTTCTTTTGTAGTGTAGTATGATGGAATGTCCCATAAAGTGTACTCTTGTATCGTCTCTGTCTGTTTATTGGGCAGCAAGCTTTCATTCACGCTTGTATTATGATCTTGTGTAGTATCACCTTTGCTTGTGTTCTGATCATCTTTTATAGATGCCTTCACTTCTTTTCCGCATGAGTTCGCTGCTAGCACCCTTTCTCCACGATCTTGCATTGACACAGTCTCATTTCTTTTACTGAGTTGATAAATTCCACTCTTTTCCACTTCTATTGACGTTTCAATTATGTTTGAAATTTGTCTTTCCAAATCCTCTATGCAATAGTCTAAATGACCTCCTTCTTGTATTGTTAGCGCAATTTTTTTACTTATGGCACTTTTGAATTCGGATATCTCTATTTTTTTTTCCAGGCTTTCTGTTTTGGACTCAACCGGTTGTTTTTCTTCTTGCGTAATTCCGAGTTGTTTCCATTTCATAATTTCGCAGGCCCGCCTAATAATATAAACTGTACCTGGGTATGTAATGGCAAGTAAGTTAGCGACTTGTTTGTCTCTTTCCAGGACGAGTTTTTCTTGACTCATAGTGATTTCGATTATTTCACTTTCTGGTCTTTTAAAAAGATCCTTAAATTTGTTCAAAAATTCCATAATGTTCTACTTATGTAGATTCTAATTATGCTGTTGATCCTGATTCGAACTTTCTGTTTTCGATGTTCTAATTCCTGCAAGCGACACGTGACTACTTTGTAATAATAGTAACCGGTTCGTGACTTGTTGTTTTGCTGTAGGTGCCCTAGACCTGATTAGTATACGTGTTTGTTTGTTTACTTGTTTGCTTCTGGTTTTGGACCTAGTGATCGGTGGTACAGGGTCTAGCCAAATTCCCCAGTTTTCCTTAGTTTTAGGCTGACTTGTAAAGTCTTTAGAAAGTTTGTGTTTTCTAAGCTTCTTGGCGTGGCAGAGTATTTTTATATTAAGTAACCCTAGGTGGTTTTTTCTAACCTTTCTTTTTCTTTAATCACTTTTTGTATGTTTCTTAAAGCCTATCTATGTGTTTTCTGCTATTTTTTTAAAAATTTTTCCAGGAACGTTTGTGTACAGAGGATCAGCAGGAAGAGTTCTCTTGTATATTAATAATTATATTTTAAAGTTATTATTTTATTAATAATAATAGTATGATATTAATAATTTTTTTCCTTTGCATTGGTCATTTACGTGGTGCTAGGTACTTTATTAACTATACAATTGTACAATTTATATATATAGCTATTACTAAGCATCGCCTAGCTTGTCCTATTTAAGACTGCCCAAATGTCTAGTATGCACCAAATGTTTATCCACCCAGCAAGACCTTCTAGTACTCTACCCATCAGAGCCAGTATTGAAAATTAGTGTTTTCAGAGTTCTCATAAGAACACTATTATAAATTTGTAAACAGCATAAATTTTACTATTTATCTAATAAAATTTTTATTTAATTTCTTTCAATTGCTATTATAACTACTTATTTGATGCTATACTTTATATTTATAACATTATATTGCTTTGTTTTTTTTAGCATGTATAGGTAAAAATAGTGCTTCTAATGGACCAGTCCAGTCTAGTCTGGGTCAACCCAAACTTAATTTTTAAATTTTACTAAATTTCAAACTCAGGCCAGACTTAAACTCAATTATAAGTTTGTCTGAGTTAGTCCAAAGTTTGCAAGTCCAAATATACATATGGATGCTGAACAATAAAATTTAGAAAATTATAGCATTTTGTATAATTTTATTAATAAATGTTAAATTACTTGAAATTTTACTAATTAATTATCCCTTAGATTGTAACACAGGCAAATTTGCCTGCGTATTTTAAAATTTTTAATAAAATTTTAAATATTGATTTTAGCCATATCTTTTCTAAGTAAAAAATATTCTTTAAGTTTTGTTTTAGTAACTTTGTTATAAAATTTTTTTAAAATCATTAGAAAACTTTAATATAATAAATGTTTAAAGTTCTTGTATTGGCATTTTTACTATTAAAATTTTTCTTTAGATTTTTTCAAATTTTAAATGTTTCCGTCTATGAAAAAAATCTTTACTTCTAATACAAGTCTTAATTTTTACAAGTAAATCATTAAAGTTGCAATAATGAAAGTTGTCATCCTTTATATAAACTACAATATTGTCTTAAGAACTATAGTTCTAAAACTAAAACTAAATAAGATCGCAGAAAAATTGTAATAAAATTCTTTAAAAAAATTTTTTCTTAAAATTATCTATTTTCAGCTTATATGTAACTATAATTTATTTTCTTATAATATAAAAACTAATTTTGCAAAAAAAGTAATCCTTATTTTCAAATATAATTGTACAAAGTTTTATTTAATTATTTTAGTATTTTAAAAAAGTAAATCAGAGCTAAAAAAGTGCAAAAACGCAGGCAAATTTGCCTGTGTTCTACTACAATCTAAGGGATAACTTCTTGCACTAATAAACTTATTCAAAACAAAAAAACTACACCAAATTGGTATATTTTATCTTATTTTCTTTAAAATTTGAATAAATAATGCTTAATTTGGTAATTTTTATCAAAAATTCAAAATTAAGTGTCTTTGTCTCAAACTTTATAAAAAATAAAATAAACTATGTCTAAATAATGTATTTTTTTGTGTTGAACAAGTTTAATTAAAGCAAAAAGTTAGAATCAATTAGTAAAATTTAGAGAATAATAGTATTTTGTATAATTTTATTTATAAAAATATTTTTTTATTTTTTTTTAACTTAGGCAGCCTCGCCAGCACTTTTATTTAAAATGATTGCATTTGAAACAAATACAGATAATTATTTAAATTCTAAGTCTGATATCATTTAACATTTCGCTTAATTTGACAAATTCTTAAATGCGACCTGCCGTACTGTTTCAAACTTAGTTTGAATCAGAATGCCTTATTATGACTGCCTACTTTAAACCTCCTTCTTTTAACTTTCTGAGTAGAGGTATTCTACCAGAAAAAAACATGTAACAAAATAAAAAAATAAAATATAAAGGGAATAACCTATACTACCTAAACGAAAGACCAAATAAAATCGATCATAACAAATAGAAAGAAAAAGAAAAAGGCAAAAAGTGACAGTACATGATAGCATGGTACTGCAAAGCGATACATAAAACAGAAAAGAAAAAAAAGATAAAACAAACAAAAAGAAAAAACAATTTGAAATCAACAATAAAAATTATATAATACTGCGCAAGAAAACACCTTGTCAAAGTATTATATGTACATAAAAACAAAAACTAACAGAACATTCCGGAATTTAATTTCTGCAGATCTGCCTACTCCATTGATCACATCCCATTACACATCTGTTCCTGTTTATCCATCTGCATGCCTTCTTCCCAATTAGAATAGAAACAACAATGCTAATCTTTTGGATAGGTATGCCGAATTTTCCACTTTTTATCAAAAATTCTAGAAAAAAAATCAACTTCAAGCGAGAATATGATAACAGGTATATGGTCAAATATATTCTTGTAACCAAAAACCTTAAAGAGAGTAATAAAAAACTTATTTTTCTTAGTTCACCACCTAGTCAAGCTATAAGGGCAGTATCATTAATTATCTGATTATTTTTTATCAGAGGCCTACCTCCTCCCTCTTCTTTAATATATATAGTCAGGTTCTTATATATAATTTCAACTTTTTTTACACCATCCCCCCTAAAAAATCACCTAATTTTTGTCACTCCCCTAATATCTTTGTCGATGAAAGAAAACTTCTACCAGAATTTCTTGTACCAAGGGCACCTACTGCTAGTTATCTTGCACAACTGGCACTTCTGGCTTGCATGCTGAATATATAAAGAAGTTACCAGAAACTTAGAAAGAAGGTTGATCTTTATAAAAACTAGTATTAATAGCTGCTTCGTTTTTTACTAACAAAATTTTTTGTTTTTCTTTTGTTCACAAGTGATTGATAGGAAGAGTTTTTCTAATAAAATTATTAAAAATAATATTTTATTTGATGTATTACTAATTGATTATAACTTCTTGCACTAAGTATACTTGTTCAGCATTAAAAAATATATTAAATCAGTATATTTTATTTTGCTTTTCTTAAAATTTGAAAAAAGAATACTTGAATTTAAAAATTTTTATTAAAAATTTGAAATTAAGCATTTTTGCCTCAAAATTTTAATAAAATATACTAGAATGATGTATCTTTTGGTGCTAAGCAAAATTATTTAGATCAAAAAGTAAAAATTATTTATAAAATTTAGAGTATTATAGAAATTTGTATAATTTTATTTTAAAAATATTATATTACTTGATATTTTATTAATTGATCATAATTTTATGTATTAAAAAAACTTGATTAGTATCAAAAAATACATTAAATTAATATATTTTATTTTATATTCTTAAAATTTGATAAAATAATACTTAATTTTGAAAATTTTTATCAAAAATTCAAAAACTAGCATTTTTGCATTAAATTTTAAGATAACTATATCAATTTAATATATTTTTTGGTGCTGAACAAGTTTATTTAATGCAAGAACTTAGAATAAATTAGTAAAATTTCAAGCATTATAATATTTTTAATAATTTTATTAATAAAATTATATAAATTTCTATGATTCTCTAAATTTTACTAACTCTTTTTAACTTTTTAAAATAAGTAAATTTTTTCAGCACCAAAAATACATCATTTTAATATATTGTATTTTATTCTTTAAAAAATTTAAGGCAAAGATCTAAATTTTGAATTTTGATAAAAATTTCTAAAATCAAGTATTCTTTCTTTAAATTTTAAGAAAAGTAAGATAAAATATAGGGGTCGTCAATAGAAATAGGACAAATTTATTAGATAAATTTGGCCCATTTTTATTAACGACCCTCTATACTAATTTGATATATTTTTTAATAATATGGCAAAAACTAATTTAACACCTAGTGTATTAAACGCAGGTGTTTGTATAACATGTAAATAAAATAATTTTTATCAAATAACAATAAAATAAATAAAATTTTTACTAATATTAGGGTTAGGGTTAAGGCCTAAGATGGGATAGGACATCTTTTATACTAAAATTTCATGAGAAATTTTTTTTATTAGAGTCCCAAAGAAGATTTTATAAACAAAATTTTAAGATATTATTAATTTTTTGTTTTTTGCTTTGTTTTTGTTGTACAAAAAATGATCTACAAAGTGTATTTGATTCAATATTTTGATTGGTTTTTATATTTGTTTTGTGTAACTAAGTGTTAATACACCTAGTGTCCAAATAGAAATTGCCTATTTTTTAATACTAAAAGTTTGCTTAGTGTAATAAGTTATAATTAATTAGTACAATTTCAAGTAATATAATATTTTTAATAATTTTATTAATAAATTATACAAAATGCTATAATTTTCTAAATGTTTCTAATTGATTCTTACTTCTCGCTTTAAGTAAACTTGTTTAGCATCAAAATATATATATATTGATTCAAACTAGTTTGCAAACTTCAAACTAGGCTCAAACCAGACTCAAACTTAACTAAAAGTTTGAAATACAAAATTTGTCTGATTTGATAATCAAACTTAAACTCAAACTTAACAAAAGTCTAGTTCAGTCTTAGCACTAGATAAGAACAATAAACAATTGTTTGAAAACATTTATAGCAATTATACTATTCTCTTAAGAACAGTATTTGAGTCTGAAAATTTTAATACTAATTGAAATACCTGTTGGTCCAGATTATACTTCAGAAATATTGCTATGAGTATATAAAATATCTTTTCAGACTTTAGACTTTTATTAACTTATAACTTGTAATTTGAAGATTGCAAATCAGAGTTCTGGTTTATTTCATTTCACTACCACAGTTAAACAGTTAAGATAATGACAACTACCCAATTAAGTTTATCTATAGATGCTCTAAATTACTATCTTTTTATAGCATTTTAGTTTTTTAACTAGCTAGTTTTTCCATTATTTCGCGTTTAGAAAAAGTTGACCTGGCAATCTCTTGATTTGCAACTTTAGACCATAGCTACTATGCATTGACCCAGAGATCTAATATTATTAAAATTAATATATATATTAATTAGTTTAGTATATATTTTACTAGTAATTATTACTTCTTTTTTTTTTAAAAGAAAGGTCTTTCCTCTGTTCTGTTTATTAATGAAATTATAAAAAAATACAAATTTTGTAATGATACATTTCATATAGGGGAAGGGAGGATAAAGCTACTTTACTTTAGACCTAATTTTTACCAGATCGGTCAAAGCCCTCCGGTTTATGTATTAATTTTTTTTTTTAAACTTTTTAAGACCGGGTACTATGGCCAGAATTTTATTATGAGTTATCGGACGTAATATTTATTCCATGAATAAGGATACAACTAGCCACACGTGCACTTTTGGTGCCTAATTTAAGTAGTCCGCCCAAAGGTTCTACACTAGCTGCCATACCTACAACCCAACTATGGGAATTGCCTATTTAAAACCTCTGGTTCACGTTCTTCCTATTACTACCCAATTCACTACTCAAGCGTAGATATTATAGGGCCCAACTTTTTTAGATTAATCATTGGCCTAAGGGCTACTTTACCCTCGTACCTATTGCCTACCATTATCCTTTTGTGTCCCATTCCACTTCCAAATACGGATTTCAGCAGCAAAGCCACCTGCCCTTATTAGGTTCATTCCGATCCCGGCCACCCACCTTCTTTTTGGTAGTGCCGTTGTGATCTTCACTATTACCTCCTAACTCGGGACTTGCCAAACGGGTTTCCATTTCTCCGGTTCTCTGGATTTTGTAGCGTAAAAATAACACTATTGCACTGTAGCTTCCATTCAAGATGGTGGAACCAAGGTAACAGGTTTTTGCAACCCAACCGATCTGAGCCACAGGTTACCGAACAAAGGCCTTTTGTTCAAAGCGTCAACAGTGGGATTCGAACTGTTGACCTGCCGCTTGGAGGGTGACACCTTAACAACTTCTCTAAGGCGCCACACCCGGTTTATGTATTAATTATGTTAGGTGATGCATTATTGTAAATAAATATTTGTGTCCATTGATTGAAGTTTAGTGCTTCTGTGATTGGATATATTTTCATATCTTGGAGAAGGTTATTAGGAATAACCGTTGATGGCTTGAGTTTATTGATTTCGATACAATTTTTGATCCAAATTTTCTTATATATTTTCTTGATGATGGTATAGTAGAATTTTGGTGTTATGCGAATGGATTTAGTTTGACTAGCTGTGGGGAAGAGTGTGAAAGAGGTTATTGCTACTAATGGAATTTTGTTAGTAATATATGTTTGGATAAAATTTTTGATACAGTTTTCTTTATGTTCAAGAGGGCTTTCTTCTTTGATTGATATTTTTGTCAAAGCTGTTTTTAGTATATCGTCAAGTGTTGTTTCGTTTTTAGAGCATATTAACCAATGGGTTGTGTCGTCAATTGATTGGAGACATAACGGACATCCGTAGTTTGGGTATATGGAGTGCCTCGTATTAAAAGGGCCCATTTTGTCATATAGCTTATTTTGAGATAATTGAGTTTTAATCGTTTGTTTTGATTTTTGGACTGATCCGGGATTAAGCAAATTTCACGATTTTGATTGGTTAAATATAACAGGTAACTATCGGGTAATCTCGTGATGTGCTTGTCCTTAGGCAGACCCGTGTAATTTTTCTTTTACATTGCATCCATTTTTTATTATGCAAATTGACCTTCATTTATAATCGAAAAATGTCAACTATGTCGAAATTTACATGAATCTAATAAAAACTCATTTTTCAAAAAAATTGCAAAATGGGCCCTTTTAATACGAGGCACCCCATATGTCTGGTTTCCTGTTGTGAAGGGTTTGCAAGATAGGTAGTTCATGGGTTAGTGTTTTCACTTTGAAGGCTTTTTAGTCTTTCTTCTTTCGGGTCAGTTGATCTTGCTAGGGGTCTACTGTGAATGTTAAGACTATTATATGTAAGTTTCTAGTTAACGTTGTTTGTTCTGTGCTATTGGTTTATTTTTGGTTGAGATAACCAACTGTTTATTGATTTTGCTTTATGTAATTTTTAGGTGTTGTCGTGTTGTAAATGGTTCATCTAATTGATTATATTGTATTGAGAAGGAATTTGTAAGAAATTTTGATGCTTGAAATTCGGTTGTAAGTGTTGTATCAGGTTCTGGTATTGGTAAGAATTCTACTACTATGCATTTGTATTTGATTTGTTTTAATTTGTAAATTGAGTAGAGACTTAGATTATAAAGTAGTAAGTCTCCCTTTAGGATGTGTTCTTTTAAATAGCAGGGTGTTTCTGAGATAAGTTGGATTAAGTTTTTTATTCCTTTGGCATTTGTGGTAATGTCAACTGTTGCTTTTGTTGGGAGTATTGTCCATATGAACAGTAGTGTGGTGATGATGAGTTTTTGATGTGAAGGCCAGGTTATATTTTTGAGACTGATTGTTTTTTCCAGAGAGTTGTAAGTGATAGTGCAGGTCGGGTGGTGATTTGTTGTGTTTGTATTTTGTGGGAAAAATATTTTGATTTTGGTTTTTCTGTATTTGCTTTGGTTGTTGTAGTATAATTCCCATATGAATTCTTCGATTTGATTGAATGCTTCACAGTACTTTTTTGTTATATAGTGTTTTCTAGAGATATATTTGTGGTCGGGTTTCATTTGGGGTAAGGGTTTTCTTATTTTGTTTACACCTATGAAGTCAATTAACTGTCTATGCCATTTCCTGTTATTGTCAACTTTAATACTGTAGATCGATGAGGTGTTTCGGAGTATGTGACAGTTTTTTAAATTGATAGTTTTTGATTTTAAGTCACAGTCTTTGCATGGTTGAAGTTGGTTGTTCTGTTCATCTAAAATAAAGTGTCATATGTTTGCTTTTTCATTTTTTATACTTGAAATTCTACTGAATTCCATATCTTGTGTTATTATCCATTTGGGTGCTGCTGGTTGCCATTTTTTCCATATGAAGGGATTAGGTGTTTGGAGTGTTATTGTATGGTTTGATGTATCTCTTATTAATTCTGTTATTTTTTTGAACCATCTCGGTTTTCATCCTCTGGGAATTTTCTGTATATTGTGGTGGAAAGTAATCCAGTCGAGGATGTTGGTATTGTTGAAGTTTGTGAATTGTTGATATATATGATATTGTGTTTGTTAAGGTAAAATTTAAGTATATTTTGATGTTTGGAGTTGGTGAGAATTCTGTTTAAAGATGTTCCTGTTTCTTGACAGGGGATGGGGCATTCGTTGTTGTTTCTTGCAAATTGAATATTCTCTTCATGAAGTTGTAGGATCATATAAGCAGTGGTTGTTAATACTTTTTGTAGTGGGAAGAATGGTTTATGTTTGAGAATTGATTCGTTGGTGTTTGCTGCGGATTGAAGTCGTTGGAGTCTGATTTTTAGTATTTTTCTGTCAAATGAGAGTAAATTTAGTATTTTTGTTAATATGTTAATGTGTTGAGTTTTTTGTATTTAGATGTTCTATATAGTCCGTATATATGTAGGTGGTATAGTGTTAATGAAGGAAGGCTTTTTGCGAGTTGTGCTTTGTGTCTTACTATTGTTGCTAATTGTGAATCCAATTGTTTGGTTTTGGATGGTAGTAGGTAGGTAGTTTGTATTCTATAAGAGATTCATGTCATTATTACAGAATTAATTATGTATATGGTTTGTTTTGCCATGATCTTTGCTATGCGGAGTCTTTTAATTGCAAGTTTGGCTTCATGTAAAATTTTGCAGTGGATATTGATATTGCTTTTCCCTCTTGTGAGCCATACACCTAAATAACAGAAGGGTTCATTTGGATCTATGTTGCTTATAGTTTGATTTTGGAAAATTATATGTTTGTCACTTATATTTGAGAGTTGTGTGTGAGGACAGATTTGTTAGGGTTTACATGGATATTCGCTATCTCATAGAATAAAGTAGCGGTTTTTAATATGTCTTTCATTTCTGATCTATTAGATACTATCCATGCTATATTATCCATAAAGGCTATAACTGATATATTGTGTGTAATTGTAGTATCTTTGTAAGGATTGATGTAGACATTTGATATCTTTTGAATTGTGTTGCGATCCGGTATATGAGGGGGTCGTAATATATTCGCCAAGTATAGGGAATAACATTTCCCTTGATCTAAGCCGTCTTCCACTGCGTATTGTTTGGTTTTTCCGAAAGTTGTTATTATCTGGTTGCTTCTGTTGGTAAATATGTTGGTTATGAGGTCAGTTATTTGGGAGGAAATGTGGAGACGGTTGAGGGCTCATCGTAGTAGTGGGATGTGGACAGTGTCATAAGCCTTCGATATATCTTGGAGTAATATCCAAAATTTGCGCTTATAGGTATGGGCGTCCTCCATTATGTGGTTTAATTGTTGGATTGGGATTATGGTTGATGAGAAGGGAAGAGCTACATTGTTTTGGGGGGCTAATATGTCATGTTTTATCAGAATTTTTGATAGTCTTTCTGTTAGTATTTTTGTTAATATTTTTCTTGTATGGTCAATTAATGTTATAGGCCGTGTTGAGGTGAGGTCGCTGTTATATTGTAGTTTTTTGGAGATAGACCAAATAAGACTGTTGCGCCATTTCTGAGAGATTGTTTTCAGTTGTAGACAAGCATTGAAAAGTTTTGTTAAGAATTCGTAACCTTCGTGTAGCAGTTTTTTGAGGATCTCATTAGAAATTGTAGAGGGGCTAGTTGCTTTTTTGAGTGGTGCTTTGCGTATTGTTTCTGTTACTTCTTGGATTGATATTTCTTGGATTGTGCTTGCAAATATATTTTTGTTTATATTTGGGTAGAACTGTTCCCATTCCTGCCACCGATCTTCATTTAGTGGATTGAATTTTGTCCAGTTTTTAAAATATTGAAGTGTTGCATCTTTGATTTTGTCTGGATATGTGATCACTTCAGCTATTGGTATGTCTTCCAAGTATACTATTGATCATTTTCGTTGTGTTATCTGTAAAGTTCCTGTATCGTCATTCTATGAAGGTATTAATAGTGTCTTGCTTTTGTTGTTGGTTTTCTATTTTTCTAGCTTTATACAGAGTGGTTCTTATAGATAAGAGTTTTTGTAAGGTTAGTTTGGTATTGGTTATGTATAGGTCTGAGTCTTGTAGGGTGGGTATTTCTAAACTTGTGAGCTTGCTGATGGTCTGTAGATTATGGTTTAGTGTAGCTGTTGTATGCTGGGAAGGGTTTGGTATGTTTGATTTCTTAATCGTTAAAATAGTTTTATTAATCAATGTTAGACCTTTGTGGAGTTGGGTGGCCTTAAAGGAATGACTGTAAAAGGTATGGGGCTTTGAGTAGGTATATGGGATGTGTTTGTTTACAGTTGATTGCAGTATATTATCCCATGTGTTCCATTGTTTGTTAAGTTGTATTTCGTCTTGAATCTGTCGTAGTTGTAGGTTGGATTCATTGATTTTTCTTTTGATTTCATTGGTGAAGTCTATCCAATTGTCTTCTGTAACTCTGTCATACAAGTAAATTTTCCTGCTGCTTTTTTTAATGCATTGTAGTGGGCAATTTATTCC
Source organism: Gigaspora rosea (assembly GCA_003550325.1). NCBI lineage: Eukaryota > Fungi > Glomeromycota > Glomeromycetes > Diversisporales > Gigasporaceae > Gigaspora > Gigaspora rosea. The sequence goes on from QKWP01000070.1 coordinate 321,656, forward strand.
GGTGTTCCATTTTGTTATTAAGATCTTGTGGTCACTGTTGGTTATTTTGTCAGCGTTGATTAATAAGGGTTCTGTCACATCTAGTAATATTTTATAACTTGTCCATATGTCGTCAATTTGGCTAGTTGTATCGTTTCTGGACCATGTGAATTTATCAATATCATTGAAATCAAGTAAGCTGGTGAGGCCGCATTCTTGTAGTTTTGTGATAAGATGATTCATTGGGAGTTTTTGTTGTTGATATTGTTATTGAAGTCCCCGAGTACGATAAGATTAAATTGACGAGAATTCGCTTCATGAGTCCAATTCATTATTGCTTTTGTTGCTATTTTTGAATGTTTGGTGACTATTAATGGTAGATAAACAGAGATTATTCTTGTTTTGTTATTTTGTGGGAGGTAGAGGTTGATCATAATCGCCATTCCAGATATTTTATTGATGTTGTGTATGAAGGATTGAAGTTCTGGGTGTAGTGTGATTGCTGTATAGCTGTTTTCTTGTCGCAGTTCGCTTTATAAATTTTGTAAAGAGGGTTGGTAAGAGAAATGGAGGAGTAGTTGATTCTGGCCATTTGGTTTCGGTTATGGATATTATATGGGCTTGTTGTTCCTTGCAATATTCAAGCCATTGTTGAATTATCACCCAGTCCTTGAACATTGTGGGTGATTATTTTTAATGGTTGGGGGAGGTCTAGGGGGAAGTGAAGAGGGAGATCGTTTTGACAGAAGTAGTTTGTTTGGGTATATGTGAGGATGTTCTGTTCCTAGTGTAGGGATTTTTAGCATTATTTCTGCTCATGATGTGTTTGGGTATCTTTGCCTTTTTTTTGAATAGGTCCCAGTTGGGATCTGGTAAATCTGGTAATTCATTTAAGTAGGGTGGTATTAGGGTTGTATTGAAGAGTTCTTTGAAAATTTTGATTGCTGGTTTTGCTTTATTATATTCGCAAATGGGAAAAAGATTTATGGCTTCTGAGATGTAAATTTTAGCGTACTGGAGGAAATTGTTGAAAGTAGTTGATATCATGTTTTGTTTGCTAAATGTGTCTTCAAATGGAATGTCAATCTGTTCATCAGGTATTCTGTGGAAGTAGTAGTGTTGTCTTAGTAATTTAACAGTATCAAGCAGGACTACTTGACTTCAGATTGGGACGGTTAAATTGACCAGTTGGACGTTATTTGGGTTTGAAGATAGAGCTGGTTTATCCGAAGGGTTGACGGACATGTAATTTTCTGGCATTGGAATAGGTATAATATATTTATTCTTGATCTTGGATAGGAAATATTTAGCCATTTCTTTATCTTGGATTGGAAATTCATAATGTAGTTGAGTTGCGACCTTTGTGGGATCGATTAGCAATCTGAGTTTTGGTATGATGAAATTATTTGGTATAGCTTGAACTTGTAATATGTACTTAGGATCTCGACATAGCGTTTGAAATCTTCCGCATCATTGGGTCTAAATGGAAAGAGGTTGCAGATTCTGTGGTCGAGTTCTTGTGAGTAAATGGTAGTGGGGGTTTTGCTAGTAGTAGGTCAAAATAGCTATCAGGCATTCTGTCAAAAGTATAATATTGTTTTAAAATACTGCGATAGTTGCTTAGTTGAGAAAGTTGTCGTTCAAGCTTGATTGGAAAATGGTGTTTAATTGCTGGATTTAGATTACTCGGATTAAGTGGGAGTGGAGTTAATATTCTATAAAAGTATCTATCTGGGAGTGATTCGAATGTGTAGATTCTTCTCAAGGCTACGACTATTGCATGGGTTTTGGTGCAGTTTTTGATAGGAAGACGGAAGGGTAACATGTCTTTAACATTACTGAGTATGTCTTCAGGGTCTGCTGAAAGTGGCTCTTTTTGCTCATCTATTACTTGACGAATAATTTGTCTCATTTTTTCAAAGATTAGCACGCAACTAATTCAGGCAAAGCCAATTGGTAGAAGATTGCTCTAGTGATTACATGGTGATTTTTCTTAATCATGTCGAAGTTGGTGATATAGTCAATTGCGATTTGTCTTTTGAGTTTATTGTAAATCTGGTCTCTGTGTGTTTGTTTGTATAGAGTACGTAGGACCCCAAATAATCTATGTGAGGTTATAGTTGAAAAATGGCTAATGGAGTGCTGTTTTTCAAAAAAGGTTATATTTAAAAAGTAGGTATTGGAGAAAAAGGTTATATTTGAAACCCGCTAAATGGCAAAATAGGTCTATTTTAAAGAATGCTAATGGGAGTAATTTTTATAAATGTTATATTTGAAATGTGCTAATGAAAAATCTGGGCTATAATACAGTAGTAATCCGGCAGGTAAAAAGGAGAGTGGAGTAAAAAGAAAAGAGGAATAAGAAAAAAGAGGAGTAAAAAGGAGAGAGGGTGTAAAAGGGAGAGAGAAAGTAAGGGAGCTGACAGAAATCAGGTGATTTTTTGGTGGGTGGGTGGGTTAGCAAATGTATCAGGTGTAATTCTGGTCGGAATTATCAAATTCTGGCAAAAATTATAAAAAATTTGTTAATTAAAATTATTAAATAACTTTTGATCTACTGGACCAATTTAGATGATTTAACTACCAAAATGATATCTTAAAGAAAGGATTCTAACAAACCTAAAATCATTAAATTCCAATTACTAGATCATAATATCAATATAGATTTGTATTACTATAAATATTATAATAGTTTAATATACTATATAATATTATTTAAATCTAGATTGATCTTACGATCTAGTAATTGGATTTTAATAGTTTTAGGCTTGTTAGAATCCTATCTTTGAGAGGATCATTTTGGTAGTTAAATTATCCAAAATGGTTTTGTAGATCAAAAGTTACATAATATCAAAGTATTTTATTAATTAATATATCAATTTTTTGTGCAATTTGATTGGCTAATAAGGTGTCAGGTGTGGGTGGGTGGGGGTAGCTCTTTATAGATGAAAATCACCTGATTTACGACAGCTCCCTAAAGGGAGCATGATGGAAAGTCCTTTTGATTGGCTATTGTGATACAATTGATGTAGATCATTACACAAATTATTTATATTAGTTTTAGAGTACTCTCTATATGAAAACATAATCGACCATATAACAAGTGGCTAAGCACGCAACCTATGGTCAAATAATTTTCAGAATACGTTGGTCTTTTGCTTTACTAGCGGTTAGTGGATTTAATCCCATATAATCTCATTCCTGGGGAATTTTTACTAATGCCACATGTTTGCTACTAGCATACTAGTATATAGCTAAGTAAGTTTGTAAATTTTTTGGCTTTTTTTTAAAGGTGTTATTTATTAACAACTAAAATACAGTCAACCCTCCATAAATACAACTTGTAGGGACAAGCCTACAACATGCATTTAGTAGTGTTCCTCAAATTCAAATCAAATCAAATATAGAATCAATTTGAATTTGATCAAATCAAATTGACACTGATTTGAATTTGATTTGATTCAAATATTTGAATTTGAATTTGATTTGAATTTGAATTTTTAATAGTAATTTTCAAATCAAATCAAATATTTGTTAAATCAAATCAAATTGGCCATATTTGAATTTGATCAAATCAAATATAGTCAAATTTGAATTTGAATTTGATCAAATATTTGATTGAAATATTTGAAGATCAAATCAAATTGTGGAACCCTAGCATTTAGGGAGGTTTGCATTTAGAGTGAGCCAATTAAATTGCAGCTTTAAAAATTTGATCATCAAGTTGGTGTAACTTCTACCAAAACTGTATAACCTATTTTAAATACTAAAATTTGATTGGCTACATGCATTTAAAGAGGTTAGTGTAATATAAAATGTTATTCAAGAAAACGTGCATTTACAGAATATAGAACATGCATTTAGCACTAATAACATCTTACGGAATAGGAAAAAACGTGCATTTAGAGAGGTATTGCATTTATGGAGGTTGCATTTATAGAGGTCCGACTGTAGTCTTGTACTCGAGATGACAAGTACTTAAGAAAGTTCCGAATAATATAAGGCATAAGAACTGTAAATAAAAAAAAAAGCGATTGAATTGTATTGAAAGTTGTTGAGTTAGTTTTTGTATTTTTTTTTTGTTACTTTTAGCTTTACTTCAACATCTAATATAATTTTTTAAATTTATAATTAAGATCCGAATATACTTAAGTGAAAGATAATTTCAAATGGGAAGATAGTTTGGTATGAGTATAGCATAAGCATTAGAAAAGCATAATTAAAACTTGCTAAGTTGAGAGTTTTTTTAAACGAGTAAATGAAAGGTATAATTAAAGTTAAATGGATTTCGTTAAAGATAATCCAAATAACCAGCCAAGGTATATTTAACTAGTATGTGACTTTGCTTAAATTTGTTGTTATGTAATTTGAACATTTAATTGCACTTACTGTAAATTTGCGAAACAACATTAAAGGAACAACGAATATAATCCTGTCAACATCGTGATACTCAGGATCTGTGTCCTGAACCTGATCGCAAAAATATAGTAGCTATTAGAGAGATTTGAATAATACTTAAGGCTATAATTTTATTAATAAAAAATTTAATATTTATATTATTATATAATATCGTTATTTAATATTTATTTAATTATCGTTATTTAATATTTATTCAAAAACATTGTTATTTAATATTTAATAATGATTTCATTATTCAATATTCAATATTTATTTATTTAATACATAGTTACTATATACAAAGTAGCTAACAAATAATTATTCAATAACAAAAAATAAATTATTAAAAAAATTACGATCTATTATACCTCAACAAAATTATATTGGCCAAACACTTTAAAAGTAATACTTAGCAAATTTAATTACCACTCAATTGCCTTTTTTTCATAATTGACAATACTTATACTATACTCGTACCAATCTATTTTCTTTCCCATTTGAAATTATCTTTCACCTAAGTATATTCGGATCTTAATTATAATTTAAAAATTATATTAGACGTTGAAGTACTAAAAGTAACAAAAAAAATACAAAAACTAACAACTTTCAATCGTTTTTTTTTATACTTAACAGTTCTTATACTTTATATTATTTGGAACTCTCTTGTAAGTACTCTGTCATCTCGAGTACAAGACTATTTTAGCTGTTGAAATAACGCATTTGAAAAAAAAGCCAAAGAATTCACGAACCTATTTAGCTATATACTAGTATGCTAGTAGCAAACATGC
>QKWP01000070.1:327436-345868 GCA_003550325.1 Gigaspora rosea
TTTTTTTAGGGAACATTGTATTTCAAAAAAAGATAAAGATGGGTATAAGTTCTATCTAATGTATAAAATATAGCTTTATATACCAAACCAAAACCGCTAACCAAAAAAATTTTTACTAGGATGCTCAAATATAACCTTATATAGATTATTCGGGGTCCTGAGTATGTTGTATAAAATTTTATATCTGTCTAAAGCTTTGTAAAAAAAAGGACATGAAAGTGGTTTGGTGTGCTGGTTCATTTGCTTTGGTTCGTGAAAAGGTGCGAAAAAATGCTGTGTTATGATGTTTGAATTTAGCTTTGATAGCCTCAGGGACGAGTTCGTTTGTTGGAATGACATTGAGTTTGTAATTTATGAAGATTGCAAATTTTTCTTTTGAGGTAAAGCAGTCAATTATGGCATTGTTATGCCAGAGTGTAAAATCAAAGGGCTTGTTTTGGCTTTTTTGTAGTTGAGTGTTAATATGGTCAGTCCAGAGTTCAATTTGATGTGATTGTTCTTCAGTCTTGGCCCAATGGTTCTTTCCTTTAAGAGCTTGACTATAAGTTCTTTGGGGTCTGGTGGTGTGGGAGGAGACCATAGTGGTGTCAGAGCATGCGTCGGAGATATTTTGATCGATTTGGTATTCTGGTTGAAGTTCTGGGATGTCCGTCACCTTGGTTGGGGGTCCGATCTGCGTGGTTCGAGGGTGTTGATGTGGCTGTTGTTACTTCTTCTTTATCGGGGCTGGTAGCGACCGTGGGAGTATCAATTTCCATTTGAGTTGATCTTTCTGTAAGTAAATTGTGTTGATTCTTGTTTTGACAGGGCGTGGGATTTCAGTATCCATTTGTACATTGTTTGCACCAGTTAAGAAAGTCAGATTGACGTGGGAAACAGGTGTAGGAATTTGAAGATCGGTGTTTGTTTTGGTAATGATCAGGTTATGTGACATTATGTTTGTTGTTGTGTTTTGATCTGATGATGTCATCGATAGATCTGATGAGGGTAAGCTGAAATCGCCACTGTTGAGTAATTCTGTAGTTGTGGAGCCAAAGGCTGGAGACGAAGGTTGATTTGATATTTTTGTTCTTTTAGCGGGTGGCTCTTGAGGGCAGTGAGTAACTCTTGAACACTGGCGTGGATATCTTCGAGTAAAGGTTGATGAATATCTTCCATAAATTGTGGTTGTTGGTTGGAAGTCATTGTTAGAAAGTTGGAGAATGCGCAAGGTGTAAGAAAAAGGCTGTCTTCCTTTCATTTAGTTATTTTTGAACGGACACTTGAAAAAAGGGAATTCTTATTCTATTATAGGCCACAAGGCCTGCAATTATCGAAGGCTTTTTTATTTGTTTATACTGTTTTTGCGATGTTTCCCTTAGCTCTGATTTTGGTTTGGTAATCTACGGGAAAGAGTTTTTTTTTTTACTAATAATTATTACTACTAGTTATAGTTACAAAAATTTAAATTAAATTTATTTGTAAGTTTTTTTGTTTAAAGTTTTGTTATATTTTTTAATGCTTATTAATTATTTAATTTTAGTTTTTTGAAATGAAGTTTTCTAGGCTATATATCCTGCATTGTGCTTGTATATTGTATCCAAATGATTTACTAATAGATTTGAAGATCAGATATAATATACAAATTTTTTTTGTGTACTAACCTTTTCTAAAATTTGTAATATCAAAAAATTTTGTCTACATAACCTCTTTTTGAGCTCTAATAAAAAAAATTTCTTGCAAAATTATAGTATAAACTATTATTTTGCTCTAACTTTTAACCCTAACCCAACTCTAACCTTAACCTTATATTAATTTAAGTTTTTGTTATATAAAATTATTTAGCAAGTTATTACACAGATCTATATTTATATACAGTCTGACCCAGGGACGATGATTTTCTGCATTTCACAGAATGCCGCAGAAATTACGGAATTAGGTTGTAAACACGGAATGTATTAAGAATAGCACGGAATTGCTGCAGAATGTAGGGATTTATAAATTATTTGTTTTTTTTTATAAGTACAAGGTTCTAAAAATATAACTTTCGAAAAGTTTCGAAAAGTTCCGAATGCTCCGATGTAAAAAATAAATAAACCTGAAATACGAGCGTGGTCGGGCGAAAATTTTTTGCCTAATATCCGAAATAATCCGAAGACATATGACAAATTGATTGCAGAATATTCAAGATTTCTATATAACCAACACAGAATTTATAAATGACCAATGCAGAATTCACGCAGAAATTATGAATTTTAATGCACAGAATTTTTGCAGAATTTGTTTTTGTCACAGACGGAATTGGTAAGTTTTCACCGCAGAAAATCATCGTCCCTGGTCTGACCTCTCTATAATTACAAGTTGGTTGCACCCTATTTTGGTGATAATAGAGGTATGACCATAAATAAAATACCTTGTTATAATCATATGACCAAAGACCAATAAATAACATATTTGCACATATTTAAAATATTATTAAAAAATCTAAAATGTTTGATAGTGAATAACTTTTAATCCAGTGGTCTGATTTGGATAAAATGATTACCAGAAAGAGTATTTAACTCAATAAAACAATTCTAAAGAGGCTAAAAATCTCAAAATCAAGTTAAAAAATATTAAAATCATAAAGAATTATTTACTTAATTAAATATTTAAATTTAATCAATTCTTAAACATGCGAAATAATACAAATTCTTAACAATTACAAGAGCTTGTAATTGAATTTTAATGATCTTGGCTCATTAGAATCATCTTATCAAGATGAACATTTTAGTAGTTGTTTTATCCAAATCGGACTACTGCATTAAAAGTTATTTGCTATTAAATCTTTAAGAATTTTAATAAAAAATTTTAAATTATGAATATGAATATTGGCCAATTAGATGTTATAATTTATATTTAGTCAAAATTTGTAATTACAATGAGGGTTTATTATTAGGAAAAACAATTTATATACTATATGTATGTACACGAGTACTAATTAATTGATTTGCAAATTTGTATAATATATAAATTATAGACCAAAATTAAACCTAATTTAAGGTTAGGGTTAGGGAGCTTCCAGAAATCAGCTGATTTCTGGGTAGGTGAGTGGGTCAGCTGAAGTATCAGGTGTAATTCCGGCCAAAATTTCATAATTCCGGCCAAAGTTGCAAAATTATTTTTGACCAAAATTATAGATTTATTAATAATATTTAATAATTAATAGCTTTTGATCTACTAGACCAAATTTGATGATTCAACCGCCAAAATGATCCTCTCAATGAGAGGATTCTAGGAGCCCAAAATTTTTAAAATCCAATTACAGGATCCTGTGATCGGAATAGATTGTGTTACTATAAAAGTTCTATAATTTATTAAATAATTATAACCCATTTATAGGGGTCGGCTAAAGCGGAGTGAAATTTAGTTAGGGTTAGAGTTGCCTTTTTGATGCAGTTAGAAGGTTTTTTTATATAGATATCAAGAATCCAATTTATGCAGTATGTAGATCATATATTGAGTTAACTCCGCTTTAACTGACCCCATTTATAGTAATACAAATTTATTTCGATTATAGGGTCCTGTGATTGGATTTTAATAATTTGGGCTTGTTAGAATCCTCTCATTGAGAGGATCATTTTGGTAGTAAAATCATCGAAATCAGCCCAGTAGATCAGAAGTTATTAACAATTAAATATTAATATTTAATTGTTAATAACTACTGATCTACTAGACTGATTTCAATGATTTTACTACCAAAATGATTCTCTTAATGAAAGAATTCTAACAAGCCCAAAATCCTTAAAATTCAATCACAGGATCCTAATATTGAAATAAATTTGTATTACTATAAATAGGTTATAATTATTTAAGGGTAGAGGGTACGTAGATCATTTTTATATAGTTTTTATATGGTATTTTGAAATTTTTATATAAAATTGACATATGCTACTAATAAACCTTTTTTTTAAATTACAACTAATTTTTATTAAAATTTTACAAAATATAAATAAAACAATTTATCTATTATAGTAAAAATTTGAACTATTATTATATTTTAAAAAAATATACTTGTATATATCATAAAGTTTTTCTGGGTTGTCCAAAAATTTCTGGGTTGCACAAAATCTCTAATTCTGATTGGTTAATTTGCGTAAATTTATAAGTTAGTTTTATTACTAAATTTCAATATCCAATCTTTAAAATTTTATAGCTTACTGAGTTTTTAACCAATTTTAATGATTTTACTATCATTATAATCAGAAAAACCTGCTCTACAAACTTGGTTTAAAATATAATTAGTTGACTTATTATAATTTTTCATAAAATTTAAATATAAAAAAATTTACTATTAAGTTTATATATAATTTTAAAATAGTACCCTCTACCCTTAATAAATTATAGAACTTTTATAGTAACACAAATCTATTCCAATTACAGGATCCTGTGATTGGATTTTAACAATTTTGGGCTTGCTAGAATCCTCTCATTGAGAGGAACATTTTGGTAATTGAATCATCAAATTTGGTTCAGTAGATCAAAGAAGTTATTTACTATTAAATGTTATATTTAACTTTTTAATAATTGTAAAATCTGATTGGCTAATTGGGGTATCAGGTGTGGGTGGATGGGGTAGGCTTATAGTAAACAAAAATCAGCTAATTTCTGGCTCCCTTAGGATTAGCTTTGGGCTATAGTTTATAATAAAATTTTGCAAGAAATTTTTTTTGCAAAATTTTAAGTTAATATATACTTGTATTTATATACTAATGTCCCCAAAATATATATACCATATATGTTTGAAAATAAGCTACTACCTAAAATAAGCTACTCCCTGATTTTTTTTAAAAATCTTAAAAAGTTCGTTAGCAGTTGCTATATATAAAACTTTTTTTACTAAGTAAACTTCAAAAGTTCAATTAAGTAAAGTTGTTTAGTGCATCAAAATACACTTATAGTAAAAATTTGGTAATATTTGGACAACTTTTTATTAGTACGTTTTTCAATTTTTTCAAAAAACTCAATATTTCAAAAATAAGTGACTTTACAATTTTTTGTGTAATTTTTTGGCCAAAAAAGTTAGCTTAATTTCAAATACTTATAGTAGATAGATTAGGTATTAGCTTGCTTATTTTTGGTATTTTTTATATAGATCTTTTTTATTTATAATAATTTTTTGCTTATTTTTGAGATTTTTTTGTAAATCTTTCTATTTTTAGTAATTTTATAATTAATCTGATCTATCTATATATATTTCGGGGTTCTGTACAAATAGTAATTGCCTTATTTTTAATAAAAATAATAAAAAATCAATATTTTTTGTGATAGTGATTATAGGTGGTTTGTAACTACAATAAGGTTTCTTATTATATTTAAATTTGTTGTACAATATTGAGTACTTATATAGAGGTGTGACTATATGGGGTGTAACTATAGAGAGATCAAACTGTATATACTATAATAAATTAGCACATTTGCAAGGTGCGTTGTATAGATTTATTCTTTTGACAGTGGCCTATCATATTATTGTAGACACTTTTCAAAAATTTATACAGAGCTGAATATATAAGATATCAAGCTAAAAATTAAATTATATACTATCAACTCTCTCTAATCTGAGCTGCTGGAACTGCTTTTTTCTACTATGTAAAAATTTGAAAAAAATTCAGTTTTCAAAAAGTTATATATAGCTTATCTGAACTTTATAATAAAATTTACAAATGTTCTAGAAGATTTTGTTCGGTTTAGAGAGAGTTTAATAGTGTTCAGTTTAGAGAGGTTTGGATTAGAGAGAGGTGACTGTATTCTTTAAATCTATTCCTTTTAAATAAAAAAAAGTTTAAAAATTTTATGCTACAGTTTTTGAAATATTTAAGTTTAAGTAAATTTTTAAATTTTTATATTTGACCAGTTTTCTAAATTTTAATATAGTTTTATAATAAACTAGAATTACTAAATATAGGGGACCGTTAAAGCCAGGTGCCTTTATATGTTGTTTTATTATTTAATTAAAATTAGAGTAAGAGTTAGTTAGAAGTTTGGGTTAGGATGTCTTATCCTTTAAACTGTAATGCGGGCAAATTTGTCCACTTAAAATTTTTTTGACTTATTATTGTAAAATTTCACAAAATTTTATTAAGCCATACTCCATATTCTCTAAGCTAGAATAAAAGCACACTACGTGCTAGTTGTTATATAGCTATTATTTTGCGAAACTTCCTCAATGGCATTCGAAAAGTCACCCAGGTAGGATTGATTTTAATGATTTTGATGGTCAAATTTAATACTAAAAATGGATACTTGTACATGACAATTATGAAGGATCTTCATGATCGTCATATGGAAGCTCTTTTTATAATATAATATTAACCAAAAATTCGTCACGGCCAACTTCACAGAGTTGATTTTTGGGATAATGCTGAGAAGATAAGCCAACTTAAAAATTCATGCAAAATGGCATATTTTGCACACATTGTGTGAACTTATATCATTTATTTGGATCACTTCGAATATGCTATACTGTAGCTGTCAAGTGTGATATGCTGATTTGAGATTTTAAAAGTCAACTAACCGATTAGGATTAAAATTTATATAAAAAAATTTTTTTTGTGTGTCCTATTTTCATCCAAATATTTTAGCAAGCAAATTTGCCTACTAAAAGTTACGGTTTAAGAAATAGGTAAAATTGCCTTCCTGACATTTTTTATTAATACTTCAAGACAGGTTTAGACACTCGTTTCTTTTATTTTTGGTAGTTTTTACTTTTTTTCTTTGTTTTTGTCTTGAACTGATCTATGATGATCAAAATTTACAATTTAATTGGCTATCAGTCACATGATAGCACCTGGCTTTAATGGATTCCTAAATATAGTAATAGATAAACTTATATTTTTTATTAATAAACTAGCAATTTTTTTTAAATAAAATTATTTAGTATAACAAATTGTATATATTTTTAAATTTTATAATTTTTCAAAAAATTTTAGTTAATTACTATATATAATAATAAAATTACTATATTTGGGGATCATCTAAAGCTAGGTGCATTCACATAATAGAAAGCCAATCAAATTGTAAAATTTGATATTTACAGATTGCCTACTGAAACAAAAACAAAGAAAAAAAGTGAAAAATGCTAAAAATACAAAAAACAAGCATCTAAACCTGTTTAGGAGCATTAATAAAAAATGTTAAGAAACCAATTTTACTTATAAATCAAATTTTAGCCCTAACCCTAACTAACCCTTACTTTAATTTTAATGAAATAATCAAAAACATATAAACACACCTGGTTCATATTTGGTAATTGATATAATTTTGAATTAAAAATTCTATTTTGGTATTTAGAAATAATAACTATCTTAAATTTTTATAAAATTTAAAAAAATTTTGGGATTATATCTGATATATAATTTGTTATACTTAGTGATGGCACCAAAATTGATTTTTGAAAAAGGTCTATTTCGTCTTCATTAGAGAAAATTAAAATTTTTTATAAGAAAGAGCAAATAAAATTTATATAGAATGTTTCTTATAATTTCGTCTGTTCAAAAAAAGTATTAAATAATTTTGTCTTTTAAGTAAAATAGGTCAAAAACAATTTTGTCTTCAAATTTTAATTTTGGGTTTTAGAACCCGAAATAATTTCGTCCTCATGTATAGTTATACTAAATAATTTTTGTTTATTTTTAAAATTCAATTAGCTTAATAAAAAATTAATTTTTACTATAGTTAATTTTTTAATTAATTTTGTATAACAATAAAAAGGTTTATGTAATTTCAGCACCCATCTAATGAACCAATCAGATCATAGAATCAGGTGTAATGTGAAATCGAGAAAAAATAGTAATCTTTTAAAAAATCATCTGTGGCTTATAATTTTGCTTATGAAACTACTCTTCATACTCTAACAAAAAAAATTTCTTGCAAAATTTTACAATAAAACCCCTTTTCTTGTCTACATACTATTCTAACTTCACCTAACCCTAACTAACAAAAAAAAGTGTTATTTTGATTGTTTGATTTCATATTATACCAAATTATATGAGGTGCGCTACAGCGCATATGCGCAAAAATATTAATTCCAATAAAAATTGGTCAAATATAAAAATCTAAAATTTTATTTAAATTTAATTATTTTAAAAACTGTAGTATAAAATTTTTAAACTTTTTTTTATTTAAAAGGTATAGGTTTGAAGAATTTATATAATTTAATTTTTAGCTTAATATCTTATATATTTAGCTCTGTATAAATTTTTAAAAGTGTTCACAATAATATAGTAGACTACTGAAATTATATATTTTAAAATAAATCTATAGTCTACTCTGTCAAAACTGGTATATATAGTGAAAAGGTTTTGCATCAGCTTTGAGAGGTTATCAAATTTAAGATACTAAGGGCAGTGTCATTAATCACCTGATTATTTTTTATCAGAGGCCTACCCCCCCTATTTTTTAATATATATAGAGTCAGGTTCTTATATATAATTTCAACTTTTTTTACCCCCCCCCAGAAAATTACCTGATTTTTGTTACTCCCCTAATAGCCTAATGGTCACATGATCCTATCTAAATATAATTGGCCAAATTATATTTATATATACTAGTCATAAAACATGTCACATTTGTTAATATATGAGCATTAGTTCATAATAAAAATTATAATAAAAATATATAAATTTACTATAAACTTTAAACCACATATTATTTTCAACTTATATATTAACTTTTTTAAATTTTGAAATTAAGTATATGGGGTGAAGTCAATAAAAATGTGACAAATCTATCTATTAAATTTGTCCTATTTTTATTGACTCTACTCCATATTGAAAATAGTAAATTAAGATTACTTAGAACACTTTTTTAAAATTTTGCAAAAATTAACGATTTTGCAAATAAATTTTATAAAAAAAAAAAATTGCTAATTTTAAAAATACTATTATATGCAAAATTTTATACTAAACAAGTTTACTTAGTTGCAAAATTTAAGTTAACTTGACAAAAAAGCAAGTTAGCTATGTGCTAAAATTAAAAATTTTTGGTTTATAATATAAAACCCTTTTTAGCATGTAATTCTACTCATAACAAAATTGTGATACATTTTCTCAGACCTTTTACTAAGTGAAAAATGTAGTTAAAGTTAAAGAAAAATTTTTTTCTTTTAAAAAAAAAATTTTTTCTAATTTTAACTCTATTTTTCACTTAGTAAAAGGTTTAAGAAAACGCATTGCAACTTTATTATAAGTAGAATTACATTCTGAACAAGTCTACTTAAAGGCCCAAAGCAGGTTATCTTAACAAAAAAAAGAATTTTACAAAAATTTTTAATATTAGCACATAGCTAACTTGCTTTTTTGTCAAGATAATCTAAATTTTGCTACTAAGTAAACTTGTTCAGCATAAAATTTTGTATATAATAGTATTTTCAAAATTTGCAAATCTTTTTTTTATGAAATTTTACTAGCAAAATCATTAATTTTTGCAAAATTTTAAAAAAGTGTTTTAAGTAACTTTAATCTACTATTTTGATATACTTAACTTCAAAATTTGAAAAAAATTTATAAGTAAGTTGAAATAATGTAAGGCTTAAATTTATAGTAATTTATATGTTTTTATTATAATTTTTATTATAATTTATTACACAGGTGACATGTTCTATAACTTATATATATTCAGTTATACAAAATCAGATTTGAACCAATTAAATTAATTAATTTTATCCTACAAACCCAATATCTTATAAATATCTAATATTTTGAGTATTGATTATTAGAAATAACAGATTATCAGATTTGAATTTTAGAACCAATATAGTGAATCAACTTTTTATTAGTTACAGAAGGTTATCAATTTTGACAAAACCAGTTTTGACAGGATGTGCTATACTAAAATAGTTTATAAGGTAGACAGGGGTAATTTGGCAAAGTTAACATTGCTATTGGGTAAACTTTTATTTAACCCATGCAGATTTTCCAATATTTAAATCACAGAATAATACCGTATACAAGAATAAGCCTGATAAAAAAAAGAATCATGTGCCAGATCGGATTAGTATAAAAATCGTCACTTTGCATATGGCATTAAAAAAGTGGAAATTTGATTGACAAAGGTAATTTGGCGGATTCTCAAACTTTATTTGAAAAAAAATTTTTTTTAATTTTTTTCTAATTTTCTAATGGCCTTTTATTTCTTCTGAACTTTCTGGGCTCGCTTTTCCTTTTTTTGAGCCGAAAGTAGTTCCCGTTCGGCTTTTTTTCGGGCTGCTATTTCTTTTTTTTGACGTTTTTCTTCGGTTTTTTGTTCTGCTTCCCTGGTTGACTCTTGCAGTTGCTGCCAACTTTCCTCACTGGTCAAGAGCCTTGCAAACGGAAACGTCTTTCTTCTCTTTTGTGGAGGAGGTACTTCAGACTCTGTCTGATTCTCAGCAACTACCTGTGGATTTTTAGGAGGCGGAAGGCGTGAAACCGGATACTTAAGGGCCAAACGCAAATCGCATGTTCCAGGATTTTTGTAAGTATCCAGTTCCTCCTTTGCTGCTGAAATTTGAGATTTTAGCAAGTCATTCTCATTTTTAAGCGCTTCATTTTCTTCAATTAATTTATTTAAACGAGTAGAGCGAAGATGATTCGAATTAGTTAGTTTTTGGTGTACTGAAGATGGTTGAACAGAAGGTTGGGTACACAAAATTGAAAGATTAAGTTGTTCGGTCGTTAATGATGGGTCTAAACGATCAGAAGTGATAGCATTTGGGTTAAAGGGCCATATCCCTGTTGATCTGTAAGCATTGCAAATAGCCTGTGGTGTGTAAGTTTCAATAAAGGCTGGGCCAAAAACTTTCGCGAACGTGTATTTTGTTACTATCATTCCGTCATTGTCATTGTGATACTTGTCACATGCTTTACCATATAATTTTTTCAATTTAGCAAAAGGAATTTCTGACGGTTGTAAAACATGTGTCGTATGTGGTGGAAGCGCATAAAGAAGGATGCCATGATCGCGACAAAAGTCAACAGTTGTATAACTAATATGACTTTTGTGGCCATCTAACATTAATAAAACAGGTCGGGCAGGCGGAATTGAATTAATAAAATGGTCAAGGTACATCTGAAAGAGTTCTTCACGCATGTACCCCGTGTCTGTAAAACCCATTACGGTTCCCGGAGGTGCACCTTCTAACAAACCGGGAATCATACGGATGCCTTTATAAATAATTAATGGTGGAATATAGGATCCAGCTGCCGAAATAGTTGGTGCAACGGAAATATGGTCATGGGAATTTCCATGTGCAATTTTATGGACTTGACGTGCACCTTTTCGGGCGATAACTTTTTCTAATTTAGGGACAATAACGAATCCCGTTTCATCCATATTCCATATTTGTGTTGCGGTAAGAGAATTTTCATTTATAATTCGTTCAAGTTTTTGAAAATGATCTTTAACTATAGTTTTATTGGCTTTCTGCGCACGCGCTTCTGACAATGCTTGAGGGACACGAAATGATAATTCTGGATGGTCCCTCATGAATCGTGTCCACCAATCCTGACCCGGCCCATTTTCTCCAAAAGGATGCGATCGCTGATTTAAACGCATAATTTCCATTACACAATGATTAACCCCAGACCTCGTTAAACCAAACCCAAGCTTTTGCATGTTAATGCAATAGCCTACAAGTTGGTTTTCTTCATGGGCAGTCAAAACATTGGGTGCACCTGGACGATTAGGGGGGCCACCATTTTTAATGGCACGTCGAAGGGTAGTTTCTGCAAGGCCAAAGTCTTTCGCCAAACTACTTATGCTTGGAGGCTTTGAACCAGCAGGGCAATTTTCTAATTTTTTAAGTGCAGCACAAATAGCCTCACCTCGTTCAATATAAGATACTTCTGGCATATTTATTTTAGTTTTTTAATAGTAATTACAGATTAATATAAGAGTATCGGTATGATAAAAGTTAAAAAATAACGTGACTACACGTGACGAATTTTGCAAAAAATAACGTGACAAGGTTTCAGGAAACAATAAATTTATTTTTATATAGATTCATAAATCAGTAAAGCAATTGTTTTTGTTGCACAAAAAGCATCCGTCGAGCATATTATTTATCTACACGGTGTGATCCACGCGAGAAAGATATTATAATAAATAGAATAATTTGACAAATTTTAGATATCTTGTGTTTCCGTTATCAGAATCGGACAATTTTATCACCATTCGAATCCTCTCGGCGAGAGGATTCGAATGGTGGTAAAATTGTCCGATTCTGATCACGTGATCGCCGGATATCATTAGATATCTGAAATCCGCCAAATTACCCATATCTGCCAAATTACCCCTGTTTACCTTATAAGCTAATTTGGTAATTTATAAGTAAAATTTATTTTTAAAAGGAAATTGTTAAATATTGCAGGTTGCTATATTGCAAGTTAATATAATTGGCCAATTAGATCACAGGATCTTGTAACAAAATGCAAAAAAAATTAAAAATTTTAAATAGCTTGAAATTTCATTATATAACTAGTTTTGGGCTTTTAATTAAAAGTTTTTTTTTTAAAGATAAAGTTGTGCCTTAAAAACTTTTTTAAGTATATGTTTGTATAAATTATGTGATACAATGTTATGCTATATTTTAAGTACTACAAACTTAGATATTCTTGACTATCTGTGATCTAAACCTATCAGAGCTTTCCATACCTATTTTTTGTACAACTAGATTTTTGGACTACTTTCTATTTTTTGTTACTTGGCTATTTACTATATTTACTGCTTCTCTCATATTGCAGATTCTATACTTCCAAGTAGGTACAAAGGCTTTGTCCAGATGATCGTAACCTCACGGTTACAGTCAAACCTCCATAAATGCAACTCGTAAGGACAAGCCTACAAATGTGCATTTAGAGAGATTTGTATTTAGAGAGAGCCAATTAAATTGCAGCTTTAAAAATTAGATCATCAAGTTTGTATAAATCTTACCAAAAACTGTATAACCTATCTTAAATACTAAAATTTGATTGGCTACGTGCATTTAGGAAGGTTAGTATGATATAAAATGTTATTCAAGAGAATATGCATTTACAGAATATAGAACATGCATTTAGCACTAATAATATTATCCCTTAGATTGTAACACAGACAAATTTGCCTGCGTATTTTAAAATTTTTAATAAAATTTTAAATATTGATTTTAGCCATATCTTTTCTAAGTAAAAAATATTCTTTAAGTTTTGTTTTAGTAACTTTGTTATAAAATTTTTTTAAAATCATTAGAAAACTTTAATATAATAAATGTTTAAAGTTCTTGTATTGGCATTTTTACTATTAAAATTTTTCTTTAGATTTTTTCAAATTTTATATGTTCCCGTCTATAAAAAAAATCTTTACTTCTAATACAAGTCTTAATTTTTACAAGTAAATCATTAAAGTTGCAATAATGAAAGTTGTCATCCTTTATATAAACTACAATATTGTCTTAAGAACTATAGTTCTAAAACTAAAACTAAATAAGATCGCAGAAAAATTGTAATAAAATTTTTTAAAAAATTTTTTCTTAAAATTATCTATTTTCAGCTTATATGTAACTATAATTTATTTTCTTATAATATAAAAACTAATTTTGCAAAAAAGTAATCCTTATTTTCAAATATAATTGTACAAAGTTTTATTTAATTATTTTAGTATTTTAAAAAAGTAAATCAGAGCTAAAAAAGTGCAAAAATGCAGGCAAATTTGCCTGTGTTCTACTACAATCTAAGGGATACAAAAAAAAAACATGCATTTAGTAAAGTATTGCATTTATGGAGGTTGTATTTATAGAGGTTCGACTATACTTCCTAAGTCTTGGTGTCTTGAGATTATCCATATAATACCTATAGTGCTACTAGCCACCATGTTCGTATCTCAAGCTATTTTTTTTTAAATGCTACCATAACCTAGCCCCAGAGTTGGCAATGTATATACTCTATTGAAAAATTGCAAACCAATGGAGCCAATGGAACCAATAGAACCAATAGAGACAAAAGAATTAGTTATTAGTTATTAACAATACTATTATAAACTAGTTGCCTCTATTGGCTTTATTTGCAAATTATTTTCAATAGTGCAATAGAGTGATGCTAATAAAGTTGTTCTCCATTTACCCAATGGATAAATGTGCCAATCCTGCCTAGCCCATATCTTAAACCACTATGTTTCTATAGTGGTGAGAGCAAAATTATGCATTACCCACTACTCTTGGTAATTTATCATATATTATTGCAGATATGCTATCTGGATTGGCTAATGGATACTTCCCCTAAGGGCACTGCCAGGAATCAGCTGATTTGATTTTGGCCAAAATTTTGACTCCCCTATTTTAGTCAGGTCTTCATATTAAATTTCCAGATTTTCAGACCCTCCCACTAGGAAATTAGCTGATTTCTGGCCCTTCCCTAAAGTAGGAGCACCGGCTATATTGCGTAACTGGCCTGAATAAGAACTACTCCTATTCTCAGCAAGCTAGCTCTCACTCCTTTTATGTAATACAGCTACTTCCAACTGGATTTCATAATACATTTTTGTACTACTTTCAACTTCTTGTAAAGTAGTTGGTATTTTAGGCCAAGGAGCTTTATTTTGTATATTGTATTTTCTACTAGGTAATATGTCATTTTGTTCATATCTCCAATTCACAGATCTGCTTCTATAGTAGTAGCTTCCTTTCAATTTAAGTTTGGTACTAGTGCCAAAGATGTTCTTTATTTAATTCAGGCCAATTCTTTACCACAGATCCCTTTGTGTTCACTACTTTTCTTACCACTCAGATTTGTGTTATAGTTGTGTTACTCTCCCAATTAAGATCCTCAAGACTGCCTTAGGGTTGTTGGTGCTACTTTGTTTTTGCCCGCCAAAAATTACTTGCACAACCTTTATGCAACTGGACCGTTATCTATAGTTTTATTAAAAGTTTTTAGTACTTAATTTTGCATATATATATGCACCCTCTAACCTAATATTAATACTAGTTTAGACTCTTACTTAACTAATAATTATTTTAATTTTTTTTAAATATTAATCTTTGCCATTTTCGTTTAGTAAAAAGAGATAATTTAACAAATACAAATCTCATTAAAAAAGATATGGAACTTAGAAATCATGAAAACATGCAATACTATTATAATCAGAACGAAGGACAAACAGTAAGCATTGAATCGGTACCAAATATTTTTTTGGAAATTTAGGTAAATTTAATATTCTAATTAATCAAATATGCGAATGTGTTTAAAATATTTTGAATAATTTAAGATTTAAAACATATTGGTGGATCTGTAGATCACCCCAAAATTTTTGACACACCTAAATTTGACTCATATTGAGGATTTGCAGATCATATAAGTGCGTCAGTTATTTGACACCCATATTGACCAATTAAATTTACATATCTGATATTAATCTGATGCATCTAAATTTGATTATTACACAATATGCAAGGTGCGCAGCTTTAAGAATTAATTAATTAGGGAACAAAAACTACAAAACTTGGTTGAAGTAAAACTTGTTGAAGGACGATCACTCAATTAAAAAAAAAATAAAGACTTAACTCTCCTAGCTAGTGACAGAAAAATCTGGTTTGAACAACCAAATTTGTAACTGCTGATCACAAGCTAGTAATCGGGATAATCAGTGCCTTTTTTTACTTTTCGTGCTTTGTATTTTGTTTAACTACTATAGTAACTAATTTTTTTTTTTTAAGCACAAGCAATTTTATTGCTAGTGTCGTTGCTAGTTGGTATCGTCCCTGGTGTCGTCCTTGGTGTCGTCCCTGGTGTTGTCGATATTGTCGTTGGTATCGTTCCTAGTGTCATAGTTGGTATTGTTGTCTCTGGCATTTCATTGGTTTTAGAAACATATTGTTGCTATTTTGTGTCATTTTTAATAACACTTTTTTTTTTCTTTTCAGGTAGTGGTTCATAGTTTTCGTCTGTTGTTGATGTAGTTTCTATGGCTCCGCAACTGCTGACTCTGTTGCCGGCCAATTCTTAGGTTGTATAATTTCAACTTTCTGCTGTTCGTGACTTTGTCATTAGTTTTTGTTAATTGTTGGTGCAATTTTATTGTTGGGTTCTATTCTAGTGAATTTGTTAGTATTGTGATTTCGTGACTATCATAACTAAGTTATTGTTCTGTATTGTAGTTATGAGCATGAGGTTGTTATTATTGGTATCGGCAATATCAGAGTTGTCACCGTTATTTCATCGCTATTACTTGTGGTATCGTGTTGCTATGATTTTTCGCTGTGCCGTGTTGGTGTCGTCGTTTTGGGTTTCGTTTTTGTCTTTGTGATTTTTTTGTAAAACTGTGCTTTTGATTAGTATATTTATTTAGAATTTGATAGTTTAAGGTTAGGATCAGGTAATAGTATTGTATTAGTGCTTGTTAGGTTTGGGCGAAATATTGAAATAATAAAATTTTGTTCGTTATACAAATGTTATTAAAAAAATAAAATAAAAATAGTAAATAAATATAATATTACACGATACGGTTACAATAATCGCGATTGCAAATTTATTGATCCTTAAATGATTTAATATTTTTAACTATTTAATTATTACATATAAAGACACATATAACACTTAATTGTTTGTGATCCAAATATTTTTTATTTATGTTAAATTATGTATACAATATTGATGCCCAAACTATTAAAAAGCCTTTGTTCTAATAGATTAATTCTATTCTAAACTGAAAATCGAATGAATATTTGGTTTTTTTAACTAGATCAAACTTTATATAAACTTGGATAGTTTATTTTTAGTCAATAGTTTATTTTTAGTCAAATGCTTGTCTACTAATAAATGTAAATAAATTAATTATTTAGTAAATAAAGGAGTAATACTATATTATAAAATTTTTACGAATCTAAATAAATTATTCTATATACTTCGAATAATAAGTTTTTACCTATATATTTTTATATACTATTAACAAAATAAGATATTACGAACTAATTAATTGTCTACAAAATGTGAAGTCTACTAGAGAAATATACTTGATGTACATTAACAACTCGACAAGTTAGCTAGTGCTTTACTACTGTACTATATACATCTAAAGATATGTAAATAAATGTAAGTAAAAATAAACTTATATTAATTCAAGATTTAAAAAAACAATAATACTCGCGATTTCTACTACATTTACTAATTACTATTTTCTCTAAAAACTTCATTAGTTTTAAGATTGCGTTCATTGGTTTTTAGATTGCGTTCATTGGTTTTACATATACTTTGTTATTTTTTTTAGATGAGTTAACAAATTTGACATGTGATTTGGGTACAATTTTTACTTATACCCAATTAGCATGTGATTTTTTGCAGATCAATAAATATTTTGGGGACTGTTTATAAGGCCCAATTTTTAAAATCAGCGCATATGATTAATTTTACTATAACGATTTTTAAATTAATTTTAAAATTTTCGAAATATTGCGAAATATTTAATATTAATTTTATATAACGATTTTTAAATTAATTTTAAAATTTTCAAAACGTTGCGAAATATTTAATATTAATTTAACAATTTTTAATTTATTTTTTTTTTTCAAGTCAAAGTGCCTACTTCGGGGAGAGCTTTTTTATTCAGGATAATCAGACCCGGACGCCCTATATGGAGGGACATCTGACATTTGTACATTGACGAAAGTACAACTAGCCTCACCTGCAACTTTTGGTTGCCTATTTAAATAGCCACCCGAAGGTTCTACACTAGCTGTTATACCTGCAACCCACATACTGGCATTGTCTATTTAAACCCTCTGATCCTTGCCTCCTGTCAGCCCGTCTTGTATCACTGGAACACTGTTCTAGATGCTAACCAGTCCCCCTTAGGACTAGTTTATCCCAGTAGAAAACTTGGTAGAGTGGTCCCTGTCCCACACAGGTATCAGCTATACTTCGGTAATGTACGCATTTGCCGAAACCAATACTTGCAGTTAGGAGTGGTTACCTAACTGCTATCACTACCTACTTCTGCCCTTGTAGAGTTCACTTTAGTGCTCCTACAGACTGGACTCGAACCAGACTTTAGTCTAGTCTGAGTCTGGTCTGATTTTCGGGCCAGACTCAGACTTTTATATTCATACTTTTTAGTCAAGTCTGAGTCTGGTCTGGGTCTGGTCTGAAGTCTGCAGACTGGTCTGAGTCTGAATATATTTATATGTAATTTTTGGCGCTGAACAAGTTTACTTAGTGCATTTTGTTAGAATAAATTAGTAAAATTTTATGAATCATAAGATTTTATAGAATTTTATTAATAAAATTTTATAAAATCTTATAATTCACAAATATATATTAATTAATTCTAACAAAATCACTAAGTAAACTTGTTCAGCACCTAAAGATGCATCAAAACGGCTATTTTGTTTTTATTTTACTTGTTATTTAGAGATTTGATGCACAATTTTGGATTTTTGATCAAAAAAGACAAATTTTAACATCTTATCTC